>JBCEWB010170811.1:0-25485 GCA_039654565.1 Peronia peronii | reverse complement strand
CCCCCCCCCCCCCCCCCCCCCCCCCCCCCCCCCCCCCCCCCCCCCCCCCCCCCCCCCCCCCCCCCCCCCCCCACGATCCCATAGATCAAAGTTTGGCTACCAAAATATAATCTATTTTTGAGGTGTCGTTTTTATTTAGTGTAAACACTGAAGGTGTGAGTAAGTTATGCATTTGGATGCCAAAATTATTTTCAATGGACTGTTTTCTTGACGGTGTCCCACCCAAAGGATTGGATCAACTTGCAATTCTTCAACCTGGTTTTGGTCTTTTCCGATGTGATCAGTATGTCCAGGTGTTTGAAATGCAACCATCTAATGTTTGTAATTTATTATGCTCATATACATATACAAGAGGACGATCTGTATTTTTTTCCCCTGTATCTCAGTACCTCATTTCTATCAACAGCAGCAAATGTTATGAAGGACTGGATCCAAACTTTGCCTATGACTAAGGAATTCTTTATTACAGATTTTGTTAGTGACGGGAGGTTGCCAAAATTCAACAAAACTTCCTCATCAAAATAAGGGAAAAGATGATACATGTATTGCCAGCTCTTTTATTCTGTTGCTAATGAGAGCAGCAACTGCTGAAGTCAACATGGGTTTTTCTGAGGATTTCTGCTGTTAACACAAATCACTGGTCTGCGGTGGTACCTTACTTATTCACATTCAGTAAAGTGAAAGAAAGAAAATGTCACTACAAGAGTAGGTTGGCTTATCAAATACCAAATATTGGAGTCAAAGCCACATTTGAGATCCAAGCCGTTCAGGACGCACTAGAGGAGAGAGGCCTTCATATTCCATGGCCTTTCGTTATTTCTATATCTTGTCAGCTGAAGTGTAGAGGTCTGTGCATAGTGAAGAGCTTCCATGTATTTTATAACGAATAGATTTCTGTTGTTGTTGTTGTTTGTATGTGTTTTTCTCGAAACTTTGTTCGTGGATTTTCTTGTTGTTTTTGTTTGTTTGTTTTGTTTTATTTTTGTTTCTGAGCTCTGTGTTTGTTTTCCATAAATTTCTATCTCCTCCAAAACTTCCACATATTTTCATCATATTTAACATACATAACAAATGCCCTGACATTTAAAAAAAAAAAAAAGGAAACAAAATTCTTTTTTTTTTCTTTTTTTCTTTGTATCTTTTTTTTTTTCTTGAGAAAATAAATAATACTGGTAACAAAAATGTCAATTTTTCGTACATTTTCCATTTTAAAAAAATCATTTACAAAAACCAACCATCAAAAGAACACAAATTCACTCCAGTAATTTGTTAGCTATAGTAGTTACGGAGGAGATCGATGTTTTTTTTTTTTAAAAGGGCAAAATCCCTTGAAGTTTTTCAGGTTTTCAGTGTATCACATGTCATGTACTCATATCCTGGACATTTAGTCCTAATTCGAGAAGAAGCTGACAATACACAATAATATCGCGTTACACGGAGGAGGTGCCTGAAATATTTTTTTTTCTAAATATGATTTGGGCTTTTGTTTTTTCTAAAAAGTGGATATGTCCATTCTAACGTGTTTGAGAAATGGTCAGTCAACGGATATCCCGGCCTACTGGGACAAAATTCGAGAAAAAAAATATGCCATGAAAGGCAGGAAAAGACAACAAAAGACAAAGTCATGGAAATATGGCTACATGTAGTAGGTTTAAAAAAGAAAAAAAAAGGCTGTTCTGAGGTTAAACGCCGAACAAAAAAAACCCTCTCCATGTCAATTTTTCCCTTAAAAAAGAAACTTTTTCTTTCTAAATTGATTCCAACCAAATTTGGCATATATCGTTTCCAACAAGACAGAGAAACGCGGCCCATTCGGTTTCTAAGTTTTAGAACAAAAATAGATTTTTAGTATGAAAAAAAAAACGGCGACTTTTTTTTTTTTTTTTTGTCAGTTTCCCTCTAATTTGAACATGTCAATTCGATAGAAAGGGTTTAAATCGTCTATTAGCAATAACAATAACAATACCTCTGGACGCCCTCCTCCCCTCTCCCCAATAGGTTTTTTACTCAGTTCGGATAACCATTTAAAACAACAATGTGTGTGTGTGTGTGTGTGAGAGAGAGAAAGACAGAGAGAGAGAGAGAAAGAAAGATGGCGAGAGAAATAAATGTGTCTGAGACATATCAAATCAGAAGTCAGTTCAACCGTCTGTGACCTCACCAATTAGTGCTCCAGTGCCTGCACTTGAAATTGAGAAGTTGTACATATCTGTTGTTGTTGTTGTTGTTGTTGTTATTGTTGTTGTTAGAATTATTAAGGTTGTCTTTTCTGTTCTTTCTTTTCTGCATTTCACAGCTTATCAATCATAAACTCGTTGCTATAAATTGTAGTTCAACTGATTGGACTTGTAAAGTTAAAGGAAAAATGAACCCGTCGACATTTTCAGATTGGGATTCAAGTGAATTCCCGACTGAGAAAAACCAAGAGTGACCACGGGAAGAACGGACAAGTCATTAAAGGACTGTAACTCCTGTCTAACCCAGGCTGGAACCAGCAGGAAAGAAAGGAGCTCTCTTGTGTGCTGAATGTATCACTATGACTGGCTTATCATTTGGTCATTTCCCTGAGAGGTCAGTTCAAGTCATTGGATCTTCATTGTCAAATTCCTCCTGTGATTGTGAAAACTGCCCTGTTTGTCATCATTGAAGCCACCATAATGATATTTGGTTTGTCGGGTCTCGAATCAAAAACATAAATCCATGATCAGAAACTGTCCAATTTAAGTTATCAATCTTTTAGTACTGCATCGATCTATCAAAGATGCGATTTAAACTGACCATCTCGGATGTCTTTTTTTTTTTTTTATCAACTTTATGGTACATCTACGCCAACCACTTCTCTCAGACATTCAGAAACAAAAGTTAGACATTCAGCTCTTTCAACTATTTAGGCCTCTCTACAAAGACACTTGTTCCAGTTGACGTACGTTCATGTACACTTTGCAAGTAAAATAGTTCGTCTGATGAAGAAATTGGCGTGGTATGGATATGAGTTGAGAGAGTTTGTAGATGTGACCAAAACAAAAAACAACAACAAAAAAAAAAACGACATAAATCACATCCCTGGAAATGAACACAGTAAAGGATGAAAAATTGTCAGACGGTAGCCAAATTTTAAGCCCACAGCAAAGATGACAATTTGTTTTTCAACTGTTTTATCACCTGAACTTGAAATGTCTCACTGCTCGTCTTTTTTTTTTCTTTTTCTTTTTTGTCTCCTCCACTGTAGAGCCATTGATGACAATTATTTGTTTTAGACTGTACCACCACTGGCAGAGGTCAGACTTCTGTACCAAAATAGATCTGATGTTGTATGGCAGACTTGAGCAATGCAGCGATACAATTACATAGTAATTCATTAAAATCATAATGCCATAACCCATTGAATAATCTACACTAGAATACATGTACACTGTATCTTAAACGTGTTTCAAAAGACTTAAAATGATGATCAGAAAGCAGGGATTAGATGTACGTATGCTGACTTAGACCATTAGTCTCTCTCTCCCTGTCTCCACTTGTACATTCTCCAAGTGTATCAATGTAATACATGACAGTCACAACTTTCAGCCATAACAACAGTAATGACAACACAAAGTGAGAGGAACAAAAGGAAAGCCAGAGTTTCTGCATACAATATATAATCTTGAAAACTACAGATTCACAAAAGTTAAATATTTTGTTCATGCATGTAGAAAATATGTACAATACACGTAATTTACAAAATGAACATGTTCGACTATGACAAATATGAGACATCACAACCCGATTTCCAGTATTTGTTCTGATAGAGTATGAACTGACTGAGTAAATCACAACCAGTTTTGATGTGCCTGGGTAGACAAATACACATACAGTCCAGTAGGCAAACTTTGGTCAAAGACTGAACATTGGCTAACACAAAGTGTCCATTCTGGCTGTGACAATCAGTCCATAGACACAAGTTTGCAGATTTACTGTGTGTATGTTTGAATACATGTATATGGAGTGGATCATTTATCATTGTGAGTGGCCACGTGACAGACATCTACGGCTTCTTTGTCCAGCCTGTGGAGGACATGTCTACTGTATGGACTTGTGATGGTTTATGGTGCAGTTTAATATCAAATCAACACAAACAGAATAGATTTCATACTTTGTCGAGATCACCACCATAATGGGGGGTTGAAAGACGTAAATTAACTGGGTAAATTCATACGTTGCTGCAATGACTACAATCATATCTGAGCTACCACATGGCCACACCTCTCATCATGTGGAGATTCACCACCCAAGTCCACTATCTCATATCTGTCATTGTTACAAGACCTACAGCCCACACTGATTTGTACATTCGACCCTATCACATCAGCCCCACTTTCCTGAACTCTCTCTCACCGTACTCAACTGGTATGTGTATAGTACAAAACAAAACTCTACAACCAGAACAAATCTGACATGGACAAAAATGGGCACATACACCAGAACTATTCAGTTCTTCACTATTTTAGAAACAACTTTTGTATTCTGTGGTACAAAACAAGTACAGCAGAGACAACTTTTCTACTTCCTCAAATACAATAACAATTCCCTAGGGATATTAAAAAGACCTAAGCCTGTATTTTATTTTGATGTGCCTTTTACAGTTTCTCACTTGTCTACAACACAAAACTGACAATGTTATCTGTCCCACAGCTGTTGTGTTCTCACTCTCATAATCCTTTGTCCAGATTCTGTTGCTTGGCTGAGTGCAGATATGTGTCATATGTTGTACTTTGCCCAAAAACTCAGGCCATCTGAGGATTTTTTTTTCTATTTAACTTACATGCCAAATGATGAAAATTATAAATGTTGTTGGACAGTAAAATCTCAATAATGGAGTAAGTTCAAGCAATGGTTACAGCAGACGTTTTCTTGTGTTTGTTATCAGACTTGTGGCATAAAGTTAAAAAAAAAAGTGAACAACTGACTTATCCAGAGGTTTGGACATGTGTGTGTGTGGGGGGGGGGGGGGGGGGTAAGAGTCTATCTTTGGCCTCAATATCTTTCTCTGTCAAAATAAAAAAAGGCCTAAGTTTACTATGACAGACAGGCCACAACTGTGCCCTGAAACAACAGAAATAATAATAGATTTCTACTCTTCAAAGGAGATGGAAAGTTCACTTTTGTACACCTGGTGGGAGGTTACACTGACATTCTATGTGATCATGAGTCTATTTCATCCCTAGCATTTGGGGCTCAAGTTATTGCTACAAGAGGTAATTATCTGGTGTTGTATGACTACTCTAACTGCACCCAGTGGAATATGTATACTGATCAACAGACATATCCAATTTTGATTTTATATTCAGAAAAGACAATTTTTAAGAGAAAAAAAAAACTCTTGATTTTTTTTTTCTCAGCAAATACCATATTTCAGGATGCACCACTCTCTCCCCTCCCCCCTCTCCTTTCCAAAACATATTCTTTCCCTATATTGTCAATCTATCAAGCAAGTCTCATTATATTTTCTAATGTTGCGGGGATGCCACACTGGGTGAACTCTCCCCACAACTTACTTCTTTCGACAGTAAACTGGGGACACTCTAGGACTGGGTTTCCGCAGTAGTTTGTACGTCACATATTGGGCACCTATTGTTTTCAGCTGTCACTATCGCTGCCCCCAGCCTGCATCTAATCATTTTTCTATTGCTGGGGATTTTTAAGTTTAATCTTATTTGAGTTTTTTGCCTCACCGACCAATAGAACTTTCTGATATCCTGATTCTTTTCATTTCCTTTAATTCCCATGTGTGATGGTATCCAAATAAGGTTAAGTGTCCTATCTTGTTTGTTAAGTGTTGTGTTTTTAACTATTACTTTGTATACTGTGCGTTCTAAGCCTGGCCTTGTGTTGGGCTCGGGACGAGCTGACAAGAGCGGGTCGTCCGTGTGAGCAGGTTATCTCACAAAGGGCCTCCACCCCATTAGAGCTCGTAGGGGACCGATATCGATATTGCAGTACATTCGGGGTGCTTGCTGCTGCCTGGACGGGCGGGTTGCGGACGCCGCCCTCCCCGCCTCTCCCTGAGCCGGGCGAGAGGTGGTGCTTGGGGTGCGCCGGGCTGGGTCCGGCTGAAGCTTCGTGACGAAGTTCAGTGACCAAGGCAAGCACTGCTCCCTGCGTGTTCTGAGGATTGGGAACAGCCGGGGCAACCCCCCCTGTCGTCCCTTCACCACACGTCTGCTTGTCGCTTAGGGGATCTGCCTGCATCAGACGAGCAGCTATCCCCTATTTGGCCCAAAGCAAGTTGGAAGAAGAGTGCGAAGCTGTGATGCACGGCCTAGGAGGCTGAACTGCGACTCCGTCACCACGGGGCAGATGGCGAATGACCCCGGCGGGGCTACCCTCCCTCCTGGGGACGGGGACCCCATTGGACTTCAGGAGCTGGGTAGGGAGCACCGCGCTTTTTGATCAATGGACCGTATGGTGGCAGGTACGGTCTGGCGCTCACGGTGGAACTCGACTCCGTGGTGCTGGATTGACATCGATAGGAGACATGGGGGAGGCACTGCCTGGGGCCTGCTCTCCTGCCACCTCCCCTCGGTGCTCTCAACAAGAGATCGTATGCAACCACTCCCCTCCGGGTCGCCCTCCACACTTGGGGCCCACAGAGGATGATTAATCCCGGACGGGGCCACCGCGTTTACTCATTTACCCATTTATTCCACACTGCACAAAACCTCCAACCAGCGTAGAACATTCCGGCACACAGAAACTACAAAGCAATAGCTGTTAAGGGCGGCACGCTCATAGCTCATCTTGGAGTTGGAATCAAAGCGAGCGTGCGTGTTTCTGAGGATTGGGAAAAGCTGGGACAACCCCCTCAAATCATGTTGTCTCTAAATAAGAATTCACGTTGGGCAGTGTACCCCACACATATACACCGTGCAGGAGGTGGCGGTCACCAGGCCTCCTCACGCAAATCGGCTACTGGTGACTGTGAGTCTGAGAGTGTGAATGCGAGTGTGGATGTAGGCTCTCAACCGGGCAGCGCCGGCAAAAACCAATCGAGGAAGAAGGGGAGCCCAGGGGCGGGGGCTTCCTCTGAAGACTTTAGAGTTCTTCAGCTTAACGTCTGTGGGCTCCGGCCCAAGTCTCTAGAAGTGTCCAAGCTCCTGTGAGACCAAATGATCCACGTGGCACTCCTGCAGGAGACGCTGCGGGGTGACGGTGAACTCCCCTATATCTCTGGCTATCGCTACCTCACTTGTCGATGCAACAGATGCCGGGAGCCTGGCAACCCTTGTGCAACGGGATCTCACAGCGTCACGAGTCGGCACCAAGTGTCAGAATGTCGACGTCCTAACGACCAAAGTGTGGTATGGGGAGTGCCGCTTCACCTTTAGCAACGTGTACTTCCCGCCAGGATGTGACTCGCAGCTGGACCTGGATGGCTTCCTCCGAGACGGATTGTATCTACTTGGTGGTGACCTTAATGCATGTAGCGAAGCTATGGGCTACCCGGAAGTGGAGAAGAACCAAAGTGGCAAATACGTGGAAGAACTGCTTCAGACTTCATTGATACGGCTTCAAAATGCAAGCTCACCCCCCACCCTCCTCCACCGTGGGTACGGGGGGTTGAGCCGCCCTGACCAGACTCTGGTCTCCGTGGATCTGTAGCCGGCGGTGAAGTTTCAGGTGCTCGAAGATATCGGGAGCGACCACCTGCTGACCTTGATCCGCGTCCAGGTTAGTCCCCAGAAGAGAATCAAGACACGGGGACACTGGAACTACCGGAAAGCGAACTGGGACCTCTTCCATGCCGCCCTTGACCGGGAAATGGCGGGAAGAGACTTCCAGAGCATGGGAATAGAGGACTCCTGTGCGGCCCTGACCAAAGCCATACTCTGTGCTGTGTGCCAAAGCCTAGCTAGGGGAAGCGTGCGAAGTTACCGGCCCTGCTGGACCAGGGAGCTTGAAGCCTTGGTCCGGCAGAGACGTAAGGCTCGGCAGGCTGCACACCTGAGTGTGGCGAATAGGCGAAAATACAACCGTCTATCCGCCCGGATCAAACTGCTATCCAAGCAGACCAAGAGAAGGAAATGGGAGTCCCTGTGTGGAAGCCTCGATTGCCAGCATGGAGGAAAAGCGTGAACGCTCCTCCACCGCCTTAACGGGACCCAGCCCTCCACTGCCCTGGAGCCGATCCGGACGGCTGGTGGACTTGCTATTACAAACAAAGCTCGAGCTGAACAGCTCACCAAGCATTATGCTCGAATAAGCAAGACCCACAAAAGAACAAAGCTGGACAGGGCATTAGGGAAAGTCAGGAAGGAGGAGGAGCGCCGGATGAGTGGGATTCCTGAGGTATGCTTGGAGGTGTTCACCGCTGGGGAGCTCGACCGAGCCATTCAGGGCTGTAAGGTACGTAATGCACCCGGGGACGACCAAATCAGAAATAAAATGATATAACAACTGTCCCCACTGGGCCGACGGTCTCTGTTGCGCCTCATAAATAAGACATGGGAGGAGGGGCGGTTTCCCATCAGTTGGAAGAAAGCCACAATGGTACCCGTCTTGAAGAGCGGCAAGGACCCGGCCGAGGCGGCAAGCTATCGTCCAATCTCGCTGCTCTCCAACCTCGCAAAGGTGGCTGAGCATATGGTGAACAACAGACTGGTCAGCCTCCTTGAGACAAAAGGGCGGCTAGGGAACCTTCAGGCTGGATTCCGAAAGGGGAAGCAGGCATGCGACCAACTGATCCGCTTGACCACGGATGTAGTTAATGGCTTCCACAATCGGCAAAATACGCTGGCTGTGTTCGTCGACCTTCGTGAGGCTTATGATAGGGTATGGAGATCCGGTCTGCTCTTGAAGCTCCAGAGACTTGAGATCCGAGACAAATTATATGGCTGGGTAAAGAGCTTCCTGTCAAATCGAACCATCAAAACAAGGTTCAGAGGAAGCATCTCTGGGAAGCGTGTAGTTGAGGAGGGGCTCCCTCAGGGGTCCGCCCTCAGCTGCACGCTGTTCTTGGCCTTCCTGGCAGACCTCGAGCCATCCCAGACAACACAAGCAGCCCTCTTTCCCGTGACATCGCCATTTGGACAACGGGGAAGGGGGTCGCACCATTGGCAGGCCGGCTGCAGAAAACACTCTCGGCAGTGGCCTGCTATGCTAACCTATGGAAAATGGTGATTAACACTGACAAGACAGTGTTCCAGTTGTTTACCCTTAGCACGCCAGACAGGAAGCGGGACATTAGCTTGTCCATCGGCGGGGTCCCCCTCTTGCGCTCTCCCGCTCCGAAGTACCTGGGAGTTAGGCTTGATCCCCAACTGACGCTGTCTGCGCACATAGACAAAGTTGCCCAGAAAATGTCAAAACGTCTCACTTTGCTGAAGAGGCTCTGGAGCTCCAGGTGGCTGGGATATGTAAGGCCGGTGGCAGATTACAGCATGACCTTACAAGCGATGGCTAGCAGGAAGACGCTGGGTGCTTTGAGGCTGATAACGGGGGCTCTCCGGAACACGCCTGTGGAGGCACTCAAAGTCTCCACGAATGTGGAGCCCTTGGATCTGCGGAGAGAGAAGCAATTCGAGCGAATTAAAAGACTGGATGAAAGCGAACCAGTTTGAAAGTCCACGGAGACGGTAGTCCGTCAGCGGCTCCAAAAGCGGACGTTCCCAATAGAGAGAACCCGCCTAGCCGAGGAATACAGCCTAGGCCCTACTATGGTGAAGCTTAGGCGCCCTGAGCTGGTCGCAACAAGTGCCCTCCCCGTGGATCTGAGGGTTTCCACATTACTGCTGGATGGCACGTCGACCCGGGCTGGACTGGAGACCATGGACTATTATTCCGCAGAAACGATGGTCAGGGCGTTCACGGCTCAGCCAAGGGAGCTGTCCCGGACGCCGGGTGTGGGGCCTACATAAAGTACCCTGATGGTGTGGCAGCTGACAAAATCTGTGGTCCTCAAACTACGATGCGGAGGTGGTGGCCATCCTGAGAGCTCTCACCCATATAGCTGGGAAGTTTGACGCAGGAAAGGTGAATCCCGCAGACATAGTCATCTTCTCGGATTCAAGAGTGGCCTTGCTGGCACTGGTGATCAGCCAACCCGCCACCAATACTGAGGACCTCGAGTCAATACGAAGTACGATAGCGAGTCTGGAATCTGACTACATGGTCAGAGTTGTGATGCAATGGGTGTCCGGGGCAATGAAATTGCTGATCAATTGGCAAAAACAGGGTCGAGTGGGGAGCAAGAGTCCCTGCTTGTTACCTTCCCCGGCGCTCAAATAACCATCACAGAGATGGCAAAGGAACGATGGATGAAGCGCTAGAATTAGTCGGGCAGGGCTCGAGCTCTACACAGTGCCCAACCTAGATACTCCAAAGCCGACCCCATAAACAACTTAGACCGCCTCCAATACCCCACTATATTTCGCCTCAGGACGGGGCACTTGGCTTTAAAGGGCCACCTAAACCGCTGGAATCCGGGGAGGGATCCGCTGTGCAGGCTCTGCGGAGTGGCGATCGAAACTACGGAGCATGTCCTTTATCTACTGTGCGAGCCTCAGGGTGTTGAGGCAGCGCTTTCTGCCTCCCAACCCCTCCCTAAAGGCTTGCCTGTACGGAACCACAGAAGATCTCAAGATACTGCGAGATTCTTCCGCCATGCCATCTAGGAGATTTGCCCGCATCAGATGGGCAATCTTATCTCCTGGTCAACATTGGCCAGAGTTCCGATACGTGATACCAAAGTCCCTATCTGCAACCTGCCGGATGCTGCCCGTGGTGGATGATTAGAAGCCTCCGATCAAGAGAGTCAATACATGAATTTTTGACCTGGATCGGGGAGCACGCCAGGATTTTGATACCAGATATATGTACTATACACTACCCCATCCTTATGTCCTTCTGGGAGGAGCCACGCACAGCCACCTCACTACGCAACACAGACACTACATATGCAGGCTGTTAAGGGCGGCATGCTCACAGCTCACCTTGGGGTTGGAATCAAAGTGAGCGAGTCAATGAATATTGTGGAGTTCCTATGTGTAGTCTGTTCAAATGTTGTTATGGCAGTTTTGATGGCCACTAACTCTCCTGTACATATGGAGGTGTTATTGTTCAGTCTGTATTCCTGCCTTACGTTAAGTGTTGGAAAATAGATACCTATGCCTATTCTACCTGTCTCTGTTCTAGATCCGTCGGTGAAGCATATTATGGTGTTTTTCTTGTATTCGTTAATTCAGTAGCATTATATTTAAGTATCTGGGTTTCTTTTTTATTTATAGAACTGTGCAGGACTAGATCACAGGGCACGCCTTTCTGCTCCCATGGTGGTATTGTACCTACGTGTTGTGTTACTATATTTTTGAAACTAACTTTTGCTATTCTCTTCAGCTTCCTACCAGTTTTCCTTACAAGTGGGTTGGTATAAGGGAGCTTCTCTTTATGTTTGTATGTATGTTTGTATGTACTGCCTTGTAGGCCAGGTGTCCCTTTTCCCAAATTACCTTGGAATTATAATTTAGAACTAATTGTTTTTGCTAAGTTCCCAGGCTACTATACCTGCCAGCCTCTCTAAGCTCTCAGTGTTACTACTCCTATTAGCTTCTAATATAGATCTCAGGGCTTGATTGTGAACTCTAGCTTTTTAAGTGTGGATTCGCTTCCCCCCCCCCCATAAACAACTGGCCCATAATCTATCTTACCTAAGACAAATGCCTTATAGGCCGCCATGAGCAGGCATTTCTATTCTACTCCCCAACCCGGTCCTTTGAGGTATCTAATTGTGTTCGTGTGGGCGGTTAGTGTTTGCAAGAGTAGTTTGATGTGCGGTGTCCAGCACAATCGGCTGTCCAATAGGAGGCCTAGGAAGATGGTCTTGGTGTCGATCTATCTAGGGATTCCATTTATTTTTAACTGTATTTTGGTTATTTGTTTGAAGGTATGCCTACTCAATATCATGCCTATTATTTGCATTTACCTCAAGCCCCCACGAGTACATCCATCCTCTAATTTTGTCTAATTATTTTTGGACTTTAATTTGGAGATAATTTAAATTCTTTCCTGTACTCCACAGGGCCGAATAATCAGCGAACTGCGAAATACTGACGGCCTCGTCGTTTATTGTTTTTCTTAAATCATTCACTAATATATTAAATAGGGTTGGGGATAAAACCGTTCCCTGGGGAGTTCTATTTTCTTGGATGTGAGTTTGGGAGATGGCCTGATTAACCCTTACGTGAAATTCCCTATTAGTGAGAAAGTCCTGGATGTACCCGAGGGTTCTACCGGTAATGCCTAATTTTTTAGTTTTATAAATAACTGCCGCCCCCCATGCTATGTCAAATGCTTTTGACAGATCTAAGAAGACCGTGAGTGTTCTTTGATTTTTAAGAAATCCTGCTTTTACCTCACTTTCTGATTTTATCAGTTGATCAGTTGTGCTCCTTTGATTCCTGAAACCCGATTGAGTTTGGCTATATAATTTATTTTTATTTAAATAATATTTCAATCTTTCGTTAACTACAGTTTCCCTAGGTGGAATATCGGTGAGATCTGTTTCCCATTTAATTTGCCAATCCTTTTGTATGAAGGTTTCCTGCAGCGCGAGGATATCTGGCGGTCTTCCAGATCTGTGGGATTTTACCAGTGATCCAAACTTTATTGAAAAAGTGCAATATAATTTCTAATAATTTTGGTGAGGCCTCCTTTACCATTAGACAACATATTCCGTCCACTCCTGGGACTGTATTTCTTTTCCTGTGTACTGCACTTTTCATTTCCTGTAACGTAATTAGTGTGTTTAATTCTCGACCATCTTCCGTTTCATTAATTTGTAAATTTTCAAAACTATCTAATAATTTTATTCCTCTTTCCATTTCGGTTACTCCAAACTACTATTAGAACTAGTGCGGTAGAAGGATTTGCCTAATACTTGTGCTTTTTCAAGATCTGTTACAGCCCTTTCTGGTATTTCAATAATATTATAGCTCCTATCAGTTTTCCTACTACAGTCGAGTCCACTTAAATCGAATTTGCCGGGACCAACCTAATGGGTTTGATTAAAGACAGTTCGTCTTCCAGTTTTTAACAGGAGCTGAGAGGTAAGGGGGGGGGGGGCAATTCTGGAATTCTAATGAGGCACTATTTTATTTTATTCCAGGATTATTTCCCTTCATAAAGAAATCCCGCTATGGCATCTGAACTTTGTGTTTATCTTAAATTCAAGCCTTCTCGTATGACTGGATTGCTAGCCCTAATAAGGGCTGTGTTGAAAGCAAGAGTAATGTAAAGAAAAGTTAGAGCTGTGAAAAGAACTGTTGAGTTGGTTTTAGCCCTGAAAAGGACTTCTTTAATGCTTTAGTCCTAAACAGGACAGCTGAGTAAGTTTTATCCCTGAAATAGTTTTAACTTTGAAAACAGTTTGAGGAAGCCATCACCTAGTGTGGATATAAACGAGTCACTGGCGTATCCCGTCCCAAGAACCAACATCATAACACTGGCGCAGCACTCTATTATAGCATAACCTACACACTTCGTAAAACATGTAGATCTAACACATGTACTAGTACATTTACGCATATACCTGTACTATAGGCTCTGTTAGGATGCTTGATTATCGACTGATTGTCGGCAGCACTGGCCCTGATACTCTTTATTCCCCTCCCCCATGAACACATGGCCAACTTATGCTGCGCGCGAGGCACAATACATTGTCTCACCCTCTCGCCCCATCTGCGGCGCTGTCTCCTTTGTTTTCAAACCGCCGGCATCTGCGTTGGTGGAAACCATGTGGATATGACAATAGCCGATTTTTACCTTTGTGGTGGCGCTGACCAGTTCGATTTAAAGGAAATACATGGCGATGGCTTCAATTTATGTGAGAGGCATTTAATAGGCGAAAAGAGGAAAAAAAAATCTATTGTTTTGTTTTTATTTATCAGAAATTCATTTTATCAGGGTTAGGTTTGCGTGGACTTGACTGTACCTAAATGATTTTTTAATTTTTTTCAGATTTCAGAAGTGGACGTGGTAGGCTGGACTCC
This sequence comes from Peronia peronii, assembly GCA_039654565.1. Taxonomy (NCBI): domain Eukaryota; kingdom Metazoa; phylum Mollusca; class Gastropoda; order Systellommatophora; family Onchidiidae; genus Peronia; species Peronia peronii. The sequence goes on along the minus strand of JBCEWB010170811.1, from coordinate 11,461 downwards.
GTTGCACATTTGTCTGAAATGGAGTTGTTTTTGTGTTTGAATAATCCTGTTGGCTTCATTTCTTATCTAGTTAAATTGTTTTTTTTTATTTTCTACACTGGGATTTTCTATATATGTTCTTTATTGTTTTTTCCTTGTTCTAACCGCCCGCTAGCATTTTTCATTCCACATGGTACGGTCTTCTTTCTTATCTTGTTTTTATTAGCTGGCGTGCTCAGCAGTGCTGCCCCATACATAAGTTTTGTAATTACTTCAGTACTCAAATCTTCTAGTGTTATTTTTAGTTGTTGGTCAACTAGGAGTCTAGACTTGCTCCAATTGATTGTTTTCAGATTTAATTTGGATTGGGGGTAGTTTTCTATTTCCTCTTCCTCCTCTCTCTCCAGTGTTATTGTTATTGGAAGATGGTCTGATGAGGTGTCACCAATTGTTGCCCAATCCGCTCTCCCAATCCCCTGTGTTGTTATGTTATGTCTACTGCAGTATCTCTATCTTTTTCTTTATCTGATATACGTGTGGGCATCCCATTGTTTAGTACTACTAAGTCTCTATCTTCTATGAGTTCCTGAAATAATCTCCCCACAATCAATTTTATCACACCCCTCCCCCCCCACCAGAGTGGATTGTGGCCATTGATATCATCTAATTTTATAGTGTTTTCAGTGATTACTGCGTCTATCTTCCTAATTTCATCTTTAGTAATCTTGTCAGGAGGGGAATTAAAATAATTGTCCATAGTTTGTCTGTTTGTACCCACTGCTCTTCTATGACTCCTTGATTCAATCCTACCAAAATTTAGTTTAGTGTTTTTTCTTGGGAGGGTTATAACCCCCCCCCCCCCCCTTCTTTATTACCCTTTCTGTCTGTATGTCTGGTGTCGATGTCATGTTGGAGATATAAATTTTTCCTACTTTTCAGGTGTATCTCCTGTACACATCAAATGTCTGGATTATTCAACATGTATAAGAGAGTTCACATCCTGGGTCCTCCCCCTGTTGTTCCATTGTAATATACGATACATTTTTACTTCAGAGGGTTAATTGTTATTTAACTTATATTATACATTTCTTTTGTTTTACTTTCTTTACTTTGAATTTTCTCAAGGATGTGTTTACCATGTTTAGTGATGACTTCCTGCATGGCTGTCAGGACTTGGCTCGTTTGTACTTCTAATTTTTGGTTGGAGATTTCCTGACTATGACCTTTTTTGATTTAATTCTTCCTGAAATTTCTGAACATTTGTTTAGTTTTACTTTTTCCAAAATTTTTATTTTCATTCTTTTCTTTTAATCTTAAATTTTTCAATGTGGAACCGGTTGTGATGTACCTGGATTTCTTTTATGTCACTGCCTGAGTTGTTATAGATTTTAAATTTAATACCTTTTGTTTTATTGTCGAATTCTATGGGCCCAGGGAGTGTAGGTATTTCATTCTTCTAATTTTTCAACTATTTCATTTAATTTCAGAAATAATGAAACTCTTTCTACAATGACAGTTTTTAATGTTGGGATTTTTGATGCCTATTTCAATGTTTCTATCATGCGGGAGGAGGACCTCATGTCTATGTATCTTTTTAATTATCTCAATCAGTGTCGTGACTTTGTGTGTCGTGTCTCCCTGTATTTCTAACCCCTCTGATGTTCTTTCAATAGTTTTAACCCCTCCCTTCCGAAATGTGGTGCAAATAGTGTAGTGATTTGTATGTTTGTCAGTTTAATGATTGAAGCTTGACCTCGGTTGATTTGCTTTATAGAAAATTGTTTGTCTCGTGTTATTGCTTTGGGAGAAGACGAGCGATCAATGTTTTTCCCACTTAGAGGACTCAAAATCAATTTTAAGATCTAGAACCACAGTTAATTAACGCCACAATATGCACCCGCTCAAACTCACTCAATCTTAATTAATCTTGATCAAACTAGTAACTCTCCCTGAAATAAGATAGAAAAACATGTAATAGTCATCAACACATAGCTAAAGACACTCGATAACAGATGGGCTGAACATCAGTATGACAAAAACCTGACCACACGGTGCTCTCCAATCTAGGATACAAGACAGACAGACCTACTGCTATTCTTATTGTTTGATTTACTTGAATTACCGTAGGTCAGTAAATGAAGATGACAATAAGTACTCAGTAAATGTGAGAACTTCAATTAGTACTAATTTGTATGACAGAGTTAAACCCTCCCTTGGCCTTTCGGCCGCCCTCGTCTTGCTGTGAGTTACCACAAGCACCTCTATATAATATAGACTGGACTACCTGTCCTCACCCACGTCTGGTCCAACGACCTCTTGGACAGGTGTAGATGGCCTGCTGTAATATAACGTGAAATAATCTAGTTCATGTTATGCTAAGTACTGGCTATGGAGATGACAGAATAAAATTATAAGTGTGTTAAAGGAGAGCACAGAGTCTACTTAGAGATCTTGGTCTTGGACACATCACCACAACAGTACATTATACAGGACATCCACAGGTTCCACAGGAAGACACATGAACTTTGAACGAAAATGAGAATACGATGTAAATTGAATGTGTATTTATCGAAACAAGGTTATTATTCTTGACTGTGAGAGCACGTCTGTCTACCACTTGCAAATGTCATGACCTTCCACTACAAATGTTCCCTTACCGTTTACACTAGTTAGGCAAATCTTAAACTCCGTCTTACATTTACATACACACCCACACAGGACACATCTCAAGGAATGAAATAAAGATGAAAAGAGAAGGATGGCAAAAACTCTGAAGAAGAGAACGGGGAAAGAGACAGATAGAAGAGAGAGAGAGAGAGAAATCTTTGGCCAATTTGCTAAGACTGGCCAGAACCTGACACTGTTTATCCTGTAGGAGGCTGGGGGAGGGCAGAATTGTTCTACAATCTGTGTGTGCCTGTCTGGGTCTCGGCTTGTCTATAGCACACAGTGAGAGACATAAAGAGGTGAGCAAAGAATCTGATCAGAGCCAAAAATTCTGTTCTCCTACTAAAGCAGGAAGCTTGACATCCCTGACTGTACTCATATTCCTCAGCCCATGTGTGCGTCACACAGTGACTAAGCCTGTCTTTCTCTACCATCCATCACTGTCAGGTTTTCTCCCCTCTCTCTCTCTCTCATCACTTGTAACCATATCCCACCTTCTGTGATCTCCTGACTCTGCCTGTGCTCTAAGATTATCTGGTCCTGTTCTGTTACTGGTAACCTATAAAATGGTCACTTCTTGGAGACACACACAACTCGGTCAGCACTCTGGCCATAAAGCTGACCTGTGGTTGTTGGGCTTTCGGACCTGTTGACCTGAGGTTGTTGGGTTTCCTGACCTGTGACCTGTGGTTGTTGGGGTTTCTGACCTGTGACTTGTGGTTGTTGGGGTTTCTGACCTGTGACCTGTGGTTGTTGGGTTTCCTGACTGTTGACCTGTGGTTGTTGGGGTTTCTGACCTGTGACTTGTGGTTGTTGGGGTTTCTGACCTGTGACTTGTGGTTGTTGGGGGTTTCTGACCTGTGACCTGTGGTTGTTGGGTTTCCTGACCTGTGACCTGTGGTTGTTGGGTTTCCTGTGTCATTCCTGCTTCTGTGAGGAAAGTAGAAAACATGCATACATGTACTCACATTGTTGGCATTTTATACATATCTACACCTCTCTCCCTCACTCTGTTCTTTCTGTCTACTTCTCTTTCTCTCTATCTCTCTCCTTCAGACAGTCAACAAAACTTCTGTCTTCTCACTCATCATCTCTTTTCTTTCCCTCCATTGTCCTCTCTCTCTCTCTCTATTTTCTTTCTCATCTGGATGTTCTGTTCTTCCTCTCATGCTATACCTCACATTTCTGCACTCTCTCCCCCTCTACATTCTGTATTGTCTATGTTTGGTTTCCTTAGTTCTCTGTATGTTTCGGCCACCTGTACACGGATATCTCAGTCCTCTGGACCATACATTTTTCACTTCTATACTTCGTGGTCTCTCTCTCTCTCATCTTTCTGCACTTCTCTCTTTCTCTCTTGCACATTCTTTTGCATTTTTCTTCCTCTCTCTTTCACATCTTTCTGTACTTTTCTCTCTCTCACATGGCTGTTGTGCGTCATTAGTTGTACCACACTCAATGGCTAGCATCTCTTATTTACAAAATCTTTTCCAACACTTATTTAAACCGAAACCAAAAATTGATTGATGAGTTCGATCAACACTCATAACTTTTCAGAAAATGGCTGCTGTACTGACAAATTTTCACTTGTTTTTTTCTTTAAAATTTGATTATATGGGTGGCTTCTCAAATATTTTGCAAAGGCAAATGAAAATGTGCAATGTGTTTATGAAGCTGACAAACTTGCTGTCTTCAGTCACTTTAAGGGCTTTGTAAATTGTCAGCACTGATAATAAATATCCATACCTTTATGAGCTCAAATACTACGAAATAACATTGCACATGCAGCTAAAAGCCTCTCTATGGACCTTATATACAGACCAGGAAGTTGCTAAAACATTGATCTAAGACTTTTTAATTTAAAATAAATTGTACAGGACAAAAAGAAACAAAGATCTCCCTCAGTCTCTGCCACAATTGGTCATCATAAAAAAAAGAAACATACTAATCGTAATGTTGCATTTCAATAATAAACCTAAACAAGTAAACAAACACATACGACAATGAGTTAAAAAAAAAAGAAGAAGAAAATGGTCTTATGAGAATGTCGGATATTTTTTGATTTAAGATTGTCCTGGTGTACTGGACTGCACTGATGTGATCACAATCAAATCTAACCTACACACTAAACCTGACCAAGCAATCAACAATATTGATAGCATTGATGCAGTTGTGTGGACTTACTCTGAAACATGACTACCTGGCCATGGTGTGGGCCCTGCTAAAATCGCGTACTTGTAACTAGCTGGTTATGGTATAGAGCGGGCCTGCGATTGACCAGTCTATTGTGTATATGCATCATGCCTAGGTAAACCGTCGTGTACGTCATCAACAGAAAGGTGAGCAAAATCATGAAAATCAAGCCTCAATCAAATTGCACTGGCCCTGTCTGTCAGTTATGAATATTTTTTAAAAACAAAATAAGATTCTGGACAACTTGTGGCTAACACAAAACCATTTTTTCTATCTCCTGTTTCGCAGTTCCATGTTTTGCACCTGTCAGCGATGATATGCTTACACACAGACATATGCACAAACAGACATGCACACAAATAGACACAAACCAATACACACATCTTCAGGTCTTACCTTTGGTGAAGAGATCAACACTGTTCTGAAATTGCTTAAGTCTTTCTCCCTGATCAAGGCTATCCTGTAGTTCTTTCTTCAGGCAGTTGTTCTCTTCCTGCAGTCTGTCCGTCTGTGTCTTTTGTCCGCTCTCTCCATCCAGCTAACAAACGGACAGAAAGATTCAAGGCTTGATCACTTTGTCTTGGCATGAAAGTGTGGTGGTGGTTTGACGGTTGTGATGGTGGTGGTGTGGCGGTTGTGATGGTGGTGGTGTGATGGTTGTGATGGTGGTGGTGTGATGGTTGTGATGGTGGTGGTGTGACAGTTGTGATGGTGGTGGTGTGACAGTTGTGATGGTAGTGGTGTGACAGTTGTGATGGTAGTGGTGTGACAGTTGTGATGGTGGTGGTGCGACAGTTGTGATGATGGCCGTGTGACAGTTGTGATGGTGGTGGTGTGACAGTTGTGATGGTGGTGGTGCGACAGTTGTGATGATGGCCGTGTGACAGTTGTGATGGTAGTGGTGACAGTTGTGATGGTGGTGGTGTGACAGTTGTGATGGTGGTGGTGTGACAGTTGTGATGGTGGTGGTGTGACAGTTGTGATGATGGTGGTGATACTTATGGTGATGGTGATAAATGTGGTGGTTGTGATACTTGTATTGGTGTAATACTTATGGTGACAATGCTTTGCTATCAATCCCCAAGGTGGGCTGCAAGCGTTTGGCTCTTAGCAGCCTGTATATGTCAATATTCATGTTGTGTGGTGAGGTGGACTGGGTGGCTCCTCTCAAAGGACGTAACAATGGAGAGTTGTACAGTACTGGTATGAGTATCTTGGTGTGCGTCCCGATCTGGATCAATAATGACTCTCTTGATCAGTTGTTTCTCTGCGGGCTGTGACCGACTAGTTGTAAATAGGGACATTGGTACCATTCATCAAAACGTTTAGCCGGTGTTCACCAGGAGATAGACTGTCCATCCTGTGCGGGCACATCTCCTGGGTTGTGAGCTGGAAGAACCCCATGGTACCTTTGAGCTCTTCCACCGTTCCCTACAGCAAGTCTCTAGTGGGGTTGCGAGGTAGAAACCACCTCTGTAACCCCACCAAATTCACACAATGGATTAGGACATGCTCCAGACTTTCGACTGCAGTACCACAATAGCAGGTCCCAACCCTGGTTCCATCAATTCCGGTGTCCTCTCAGCGCCACATGTCCTGTTCTGAGACCATAGGTTGTGGCATATTGAAAGCGGTCAAGACTATTGATTGGATCTTTCTTAGAATATCGGGATTGGGCATTGTGGAGAACTCAAGTTCTGTCTGCAGGGACTTTTGCACCCCACACAACCCTGTCTTCGCTTTGTACCATTCCCCACTGTGAGTTTGGAAAACTCTTGGCAGGTTTGCTTTGGGGTTTTATTGTGGAATCATATTCGTATAATGTCCAGGCTATGTGGTAAGTTGTTCAGTGTTGTCTAAATGGGTTGTCCAGGAGGAGGTCTCCTCTGGGCAATTGGGGAGGGGGCCTGTTCTAGTGGGAAGTTTATTCTTGGTAGGTTTGTGGGAGTCAACATGATGGATCTTGATTGGCTGAGTCAGGGAGGTTCTAAGGGGTTTCACTCTATAAGGAAGTTCAGATTCGAAAGTTCCATGGTTTACAGTGTGGGGATGTGATCAGTGCCAGGGTTTTAGAGTTCATTGAGATTCCTGGTCTTGCCTTGGTTATTTCCTAATCTGGTGTGGGTGGTTTGGCCATGGATCAGTGGGGTTGGTGGTCTCCAGTGGTAGATGGGCAGCGTGATTTAAGGGGGAGTGGCAGCTCTTGTGGCACCATGGAATGAGGGATATTCCTGCTGTCTGATGGGAAGGGATTCAGAATGCTGGATGGCATTCCAGACTGTGACTAGGTTGTGTTTTGTAGTGGCTAAGGAGCCCATCGTATTGCTAGACAGGGCTGATATTGCTTGCCTGGACCTAGAACACACTGTGCTTAGCTCAGGGTTAATCATGTAGTGGGCAGCTGTAGAAGTAGGTGCTATTGGTGGGATACAAGACATGTGACAAGGGAGAGAGGGAGAGGGAGGGCCCTGGGATGAGCAAACGCCCACTTTCACCAGGGCAAGTTTGGATATCCCAGGTGGGGTCCAACCCTAGGTCTTTCCATAGTTGCTAGGTAACAGAAGTGTGCTGTTGCTCTAAGGTTTTTGACAGGGCTCTAAAGGCATGTACTTAGGGATGTGTAGGGGGGAAGCAGATCCCCTCTCATCCTAGAAAGGCTTGGACAGCATACTAGAAGGTGTTCCACTGTCTCCTGGTCAGAGCCTCAGTGCCTGCACATCGGGTCCCTGCTTGAGTTCCAGAGGTTTAGATGATAGTCTACAGGGACATGCTCTGTCATGAGTACCCATGCCTTGAGAGACAGTTTATTGTGTCATGCTTTAGATAGCTTGGGACTGGGCAGGGAGGGGCGACGTTCAGCAACCTGCCCGTCGAGGTAGCAGCTCGCACCCCGAAAGGAGTGCTATATCAGACCTCTACAAACTCTACCACGAGGAGGACCAAGCTAGATAACCTGCTAGCACCGGGCAACCCGCTTCTGTCAGCTCGTTGGATCAGAACAAGACCCAATGCACAACGGTTACCACAGGAAGGTAGGAGACGGGGTTAGCCATTAACAGCAGAGAACCCACCTGGCCTGGTCTATCGCAATAGCTCAGGTCAAGACCCTTGCTATCCATGCACCTTCACTCGATGACTTCGACAGACAAACTCCTAGGAGCTACCTGCAGAGTCATCGAAGCTATTCTGTCTTTGCTAGTTAATCGGCAATTTCATTCACCCCAGACACTGATGTGGCCGGGGATCCACTGCAGTGTGACCCAGACTAAGTGAACTGACTCCAGTCTCGCTAATGTACATCATATTGACTCGAGATCCTCCGTCTCGGTGGCAGGTTGGCAGGACTCCAGGGCAAGTAGAGCTGCTCTGGAGTCCAACAATGCTATGGTGTCTGCGGGTAGCATGGTTTGTACACTGAACTTGCCAGTTGTTTGGGTGAGAGCTTTTCCTATTGCCACCACTTCAGCATTTAGTTCGAGACTGTTGAGCCACACGGGCCACAGATTCAATCAGCGGACGCCCCGTCTCAATAGTCTAAATAGGGGCCATATCCTGCGTCACGGACTGCTCCCTTAGCTGAGCCGTCTATGAACGCTCTGACCATCGTCTGTGAAATGGTCGACTGTCTCTAACGCTGCTGTTTTTAGATGGGATTCGATCCCTGCCCTAATCGTTGTACCATTCAGCAGAGCAGTGGATACCCTCTGGCCCATAGGGAAAGCCTGAGTGGCTACTGTATCAGTTCATCTTAGATTCGCTTGAGAAGGGCCAATCCCATATTCCACTGTTTGGGGAGCAACCGCTTTTGTAGTCTCCGTAGGTCTACCTTCTCCATGGTCCTCTTGACTGGCTTGTTTTCACCCAGTCTCAGACATTTGGACATTTTCTGGGCTATCTTGTCTATATGTTCACACAAGGTCAGCTGTGAGTCTGATGCTTAAGCAGTTTGGCGCTGTTGATCGCTGAAGAGGGACTCCATTGAGCATCTCAGCAGAGCCTTTAGTACAGGTATACACATACATGTACTATACATGTACATACTAAACATTGTGTGATAAACTAAAACTTTATTAATTCTTTTCAGGGCTAAAACCTGGGTCTACTCATCAACAGTTTTTTTCTGAGCTATTAATGCAGGACTAAAACATATAACGCCATTCTGCCTCTACTTTTGTTATCAAGGCAACCCTTACGAGGGCTAACAACCCATTAAACCTGTCGGTTTGAAGTTAAGATGAGGCGAAGTTAGGAAGCCATGTTTGTATAATGGGACATAATTCTGTAATAAAATAATGAAATAATGCCTCATTAGTCATTCAAGAATTGCCTCCCTTAATAAAAACTGAAAGATGAAGGGGGTGGTCACAGCAAATTCAAATGGACTCGACTATAAGTGAATGAGTGAATTAGTGACTGAGCGAGAGAGTGAATAAGTGAGGGAGGGTGTGAGCGACTGTGTGAGTGAGTGAGCAAGTGAGTGCGTGAATAAGTGAATGAGTGAGTGAGGGAGTGAAAGAATGTGTGACTAGATGAGTGATTGAGTAAGTCAGCCATCTGAAAGTGAATGATTAAATGAATGAGGGAGTGAATGAATAAACAGTGAGTGAGTGAGAGACTAAGTGATAGAGTGGATTGAGTGAGCAAGTGAACGACTCAGGAAGTGAGTGGGTGAGTGAATAAGTGAGTGAATAAGTGAGTGGATGAATAAGCCATTGAATACAGAGTAAGTGAGTGAGTGAGTGAGTGGGGGTGTGAGTGACAGTGAGTGAGTGAGAGAGTGAATGAGTGAATAACTGTGTGAGTGAATCAGTCAGTGAAGGATTAAGTGAATGAGTGAGAGTGAGTGAATGAGTGAGTGAGTGAATGAAGTAGTAGTTGGGTGAGTCAGTGAATGAATGTGTGAGTCAGTGAATGAGTGGATAATGTGTGAGGACGTATACCAATATTCAACCATATATTGCAAGTCTCATCATTTAAAAAAAGCATTTAACTTCCTTACTTCACCATATACACATTTTTTAAAAAAATGTCCTGGAGTTGATGAAGGGGACAGATGAGCAAGTAGAAAAGATTGAAATTACCTGTGGATGTGCCAACTCTGTGGCGGAACCAGACATGGTCTTCACAGTTGTCTCTTCTTCACTCTCCCAGCCCTGGAAGGAAAATACAACAGAGATGAACATCAGAAATCTGCTAAAAACATCACTCAAAGCTTTATGGCTTATAAGTAAGAATAAGAACATCATCAAAAATAGTCTACATTGTAAAAATGTTTCACACTCAAGGCAAAGGAAAGACAATGTATTTCTCACTTGACATTGTGACTGTCAGGTTAGTTACGATATTTCAGAGCCTTTCAGCCCTGGTTCACAAGGCTATCGCAGCTATGGTTGCTGATGTGTTCGGCCATGGCACTGGCTAGTATTCAGTTTCTGTGTTTGCAAACACTCACCTATACTAAATCTACATGCGGACGATTTTTCAAAGTATAAGACAAAAAGAAAACTGTCACAACTCCAAGCTTTTATTATGCTATGTTTAATATTTTTATTTCTGTCTTCCCCTTCAATGAGAGCATGGATATGAAAGAAAAAATAAACAGAGGTACTAATTTAGAATAAGGAATTAGACTGTAAGGATTTCAATCAGATTCACATATATTTGCTTTGTTTTTATTTGTATATAATATTAGTTCACTTTCTCTGGAAACCAAGCTTTTCCCGTGACAGGTTATGAAGAGATAAAATAAGACTAGTTGGAGACATTCATGTCCATAAAATAGTAGCATGAAAAACAATGTAACTCAGTTTGAAACTATCACTGTCTGGTTATACGTTTCTTTGCTATGACTTGGCCAGGATCAAACCTGTTGTGACATAATCTGGTTGTGTTTCTACTCACACTACCACCACAGACTGAGCACTTGGAGACATTGCTGTCAAATGTTTATGTAACTGACACACCAAGATCAAAAAAATGGTCATGCACATACTTCAATAAAAAATCTAACAACAAATCAGACACCACATGATGAAATCAGACACTTGTCAAACTGAGCCGACCGGAGAATGTAGTTCAGTTAAGTTTGCTTAAATAGATTGAGTAAAAGCCCAAAAGTGTAATTTAGTGGCATGGCCTAATAAGGATTTATAAGGATTAAAAAAGTGATCAGCATCACTTTTAATTGCCAGTATCTCAATTTCCACTTCAAGTGGAACAAAGATTGTATCACACACAGAAAGGAAATGAATAATCTCCATGATGATACCAATAACTCCATATGCTCTAAGTTTGACAAGAACCTGATTTCATCATGTCACATCATGTCATATAGCAAACAGAATGGGGAAAAAAAAAGAAGAGAAAAAAAAAAGATTTCAAAAACCAGTGTAGCAGTCACTCAAATGATATCTGGCTCAGCTGGTAATTAGTGATTGTTTCAATTCTCCCATATCTATCCAAGTTTTTACTCACATATGTCTCGCAGCCAGTCAAAATGAGACGTATGTCGATTTTTCACCATATGGGGTTTTTGATATCATGTAATAGCTTATTGCATACTCTTTCAGGTGGTGAAAAAAGTTCTGAGCCAGCTTTATTCTAGCCAGAGATATTGCAGTTT
>JBCEWB010170800.1:0-10216 GCA_039654565.1 Peronia peronii | reverse complement strand
GTTAGATGCCAGCGTGAGAGCGTTTATTCCATATTCTCCACTACCAGCACCAAACTATACTCAGCTCCACCCCCGTCAACAACAATCAACTAAACTTTCCCAGAGGGCCACACTTATAAAGTGATAAAGTCACTAATAGATTATTTTATTGTACAAGTACAAACTTAATCATTAGTCATATTTTTTTAAACTATATGTTGTCTGTTTAATTGAGATTAAACTGAAACGTTAATGGAGTTTGACTGTGCAGTGAATTGTTTATTTTCTACACTGATGATAATGTAATACAAATTAAATCCAGATAACATTGGTCTTTTCATATCATCATAGCATACAATCAATGTGTAGGAAAAAAAAACCCCAAATTTTTTTCACAGACATTTGGTATAAATAAATGTTTGAGAAAATGACATGCCATATAAGTAGTTCAGTACTAGACCTAACTGTCACTGTGTTTATTATTTAAAATTGTAAATGTCACCAAATACGTCACAAGTCATATCACATCCACTCGCCACAGTAGATTACAAATTTAAACAAAGTTGGATCTGCATGCTGAATCTAAACTTTTGACCACAAAAGATAGAAGTTTGTGTGTATGCGTGCATGCATGAATGCGTGTAATTTAAAAAAAAAGATTATTAACTTTTGCATTTTTGAAATGCATTTCAATTATTTTTTCCTGCCCACTTTAGGTCTTTAATGTCACCATTTTACTGTCAATAATATTGCAAGATCACAATCTTTTTTGTTTTTTGCCTGCAGTTGCGTTCTTTTTTTTTGTTTTCAACGTGTGATACATCATGTAAATCCAACAAAATTTCATCTTAGGGAACGTCAGACATTCTCTCAAATATTTATGTATTTTGTATGCAGTCACTGTCTTATTAATTTTAAAGCTTATCACAACACATGAAGGTGTTAATAAGGGCTATGCTGGATTTTGAAAGAACATGAAAACAAGATATATTTAGATCTGGTATATTTAGTAAATAACAAGAATACAGAGAAAAACTGAATTAAAGCACTTTATTTCACAACGTTTTTGCAAAAACTGCATAATATATATATATTACCGTTTTGTAAATTGTCAGAAAAGCCGCATTAATTAAAGCTCACATGCCTATTTATATATAGAGTTGTGTTGTCACAAGATTAAAGATAATTAAAAGCACTGCAAGGTGCCAAAAACTTTAGTCTCATACACTGTACCGGCTAGAGGGTAGATCTAGTTCTACATATAGTCATAATAAAAATGGACAATAATACTTAGACCTACGAGGGCCACTGGAAAAACTTATCTCACAAACTACATTTCTTTTCCAATTACTTGTCACGAACTCTTCAGAGCAGATGATGTAATGAAGAGTGAGATCTAGATCTAGTTTCACAGTTGTGATGGTAATGTCCTTCTGTTTGATGGCTTGCCCCAGTCCTGCCATACAAGTACAGTGGGCTGACATCACTGTTTCATCATCATGTACAATGACCCAAGGCTGTTCTGATAACTTTTGAAAGTCAGAACCTGTAAAGAATTGTGGTATACGAGGATGGTTTTTGCTGAAAATATTTAGCAACATTTAATTTCAAGTGCATCTGGCTAATATAGGCCTATAAACCAAAATGAAGACACTGTGAAATCCCTTGTCAGGCAAATAAGTATAACAAAGCTGAAAGGGATGCTGTGTGGACATTCTGTCAAATTATTTACAAATTGCATGTTCATGTAAAAGTTGAATTCATATTAATGAAGAAGATTTAAAAGTATCATGAGAAGAAATCAGGAAATTTAGAAAAATGTGAAAGTTGTGTGTGGGATTTCTACAAATCTTGTTATGAGATATTGTAAAGAAACCATCAACGTTTTTGTAAGGTGACGCACCAATAACTGATTAAGTGTCATAATAATCGTTACTGAATTTTAATATAATTGATACAACTGTTGACAAATTTGCAACTTCACCATGTTTCAGTACTTCACTATGCTTGCTATATACATATTATCCTTATGGGAAGAAATTTATCCATGGGAATGTACTGTCCGTGCCTTGAGGGGGAGGGGGGGCGAAGGGATGACACTTGGTGATATCAAAGGATGTTTAGCACCACATGTACTTGAAAACAGCGCTATTGTGAAAACATTGTTTACTTTTCCAGGGAAATGTCAGTGAAACAGAAGGCCCTTTTTCTGCAGGCAAATGAAATTACATTATAGTTCAACCGTATCTATAGGTTTAGACTGGTTTTGCACTAAATGTATTCACAAAAGTCTTTATGCTCAAATACATGTTTCCTAATGACTGACAATGATATCAGTCTGGAAAGTAATATACAAATACATGTATATATAATATGTAAGATAAAAATGTGACAATGACAATATTATTCTGTTGGATTAGTTATTTCTTCTTGTGCATTATATTTACATTAATATTAAATGTTTCAAAATTTTTTAAAGGAAATCATGAGTACAGTGATCAATCTGTCATTAATGATGATATTATTTAATGACTTAGAACCATAATATGTCACTGAAAAGAATGAAAAAGAAATATATTTTGTATATTTCTTGGTGTTATGAGGAGATAGCATTCTGTTAGAAGTAACTTCAGTATTGACATCACAGAAAGTTTAAATCACTTGAACAGCCATTGCTAGTAGATGTTCAGACAAAAGACATAAAGATCTAAGCATTATAAATGACAAAATTTATGACAAATGATTCTATTGGTATAGATCTACTTATTCAACATCTTTACTTACATCTGCCTTTGGAATTTGTAGGTGGCATCCTGTTGGACTGCAAACCATTACAGTGACAACTCTGCCATTATATTACTGGTTGTATGCGGATGAGCACTTGTAATTGTAGGCCTGTCGATAAAAAAATTCATGAATGAATTTTGATTGTAATAAAAATATATGACTAGATCAAAACGTCAATGTCAGTTTACACTTACAGATAATGTAAAAGACAAGACAGCACAGTCTTCTTAAAGAATATCTCTTGATGGAATGGCTTAAAAAAAATAAATAAATCCTTCCTAATTATGAAAATCTGTTCCATTTTAATATAAATCAGGCTATTGTCAATTCTTGAGAGCAGCATTCGCCGTTGTTATATTCTTTCAGTAACAGTTGTTTTACAAGCAGATTCTATGATACTTTACGGTTACATCTATATATAAGTTTGGAGTTTGCAACTTAGCTGAAAAATGGTATCATAAAATTTATAAAATGCTACCTTGAAGGTAACGCAATATAAAAACTAAAGTGCATAACTTCTCGCATAGATTCAAAGAACGATTTTAAATCAAAGTTCTAGATCCGATTTTAATTGTCTTATTAATTTCGACTTGATTTTAAGCCAAGAATATCTTTTTGGACAATCCAGGATAATCTAAATCTAATCAAAAGTTGACATAGATCTATAGCTTGCAGAATTTGAATTGTGATAAAATTTCTTGTTTGAGCTACTTCACTCATCTTTATCTGGACTCTAAATTTAAAAAAAAATAAAATTGGTTGAGATCGTAATCATTACATCTGAAGATCTAGATCGAGATTTAACACAATACACAAATTATATTTTGAACGAGTTAATCAAGCGATGCTGGGTTGCGCAGAAGCTGGTCTTGCCCACAAAGTATACCTCAGTGAGAGGTTGACAAAAATTCTAGGTCTAGACACTAGATAGATACATGTACAAATCTAGATCTGATTCTATCTATCGAGTGGTGTAGTGTGTTTTGAATTCACTAGACCTAGATCTAGATCTATCATTTTACATCCATGAACAGAGCTAGATTTGATCCATAGCTTTTCGATTATTATTAGAGACTAGATCTAGATCTAGATCTAATTAGAATAGAATTAACATAATATCAAAATCTAAATCTTGATTGATTTTGCCTAAACATTGGTCTAGTGTCTAGATCTAAATCTAGACCCTAGATCAATGTTTAGATCAATCAATATCTTGAAACCTAGTTCTAGATCTCGATCCAGACCTAAACTTTAGAGATGATATCATTATCAATAGCGAAATGTGGTGAAATCTATCGTTTAATCTAACCAACTGCATTGCTGAACTTGACTTAGGAAAGCAATACAAACTAGATCTATACCCAAACACTACTTCTAGTTAAGATGAAGTTTTAATGTTTTCAACCAACTCACCTTGAACTGTTGAGCTGTGAAAAGACTCGTCTTGAAACAATCTTTTGATATCATAGCCTCCACGTCAGTAACGTTTACAGATATTGAAGGATCCTCTCCATTGATTAGATCTAGATCTATCATTTTAGTATTGAGTGCTTGTGACGGCTGATCTAGACAGATGATTTGTGGAGAGCACAGCTGAAACTGCTTTTCAGACATCGTTTTGACAAGCCCTAAGTGGTAGAACTAGTAGAGAGTTTGTTTGGTGCCCACTCTTTTTTTTACTTCCGATTTCGGGGGTCGCACTCCAAACACGGAAATAAACACAAACGTGGAATGGATGGTAACAATTGTTGACATCATACATATTGAAAATTATGAATGGCACGATGACACGGCTAGAGGACTGAATTTTTATTTAAGATCACATCATCTCGCAAACCGAAGCCAATTTCCTTCATTTCAGAATCATCCCAGTTCTAATATGAAATCCCAAACAGCAATAGTAATGCAACAATTAATTCAATGCTTGCCTTGCCTATTACTTTGTGTGTCCTTAGCTTACATTCCTGTAACCTCAAAAGCACACCAGTATTTTTTTTAACAAACTATCTTTAATGTTTCGTTTTGCTGCCTCTCCCCCGTCTCTTTTAAGCTTCTCCCTCTATCAAACTATTGCACTCTTATAGACTGGTGCTAATGTTCAGAATCTACTGCTTGTCTGCTGGTCACTTTTCGTGATGAAAGGCAAACAGCTGGATGAGATGCCCCTAAATTTCGTGGGATCAGAAGCCCATGTGATCATTTGGTCAGAGTCGATGTCTGTAAAAAAGACTTCCTGGACATCTAAAAAAAACAAACAAATGGTACGTCATAAAGTTAAATTGTTATTACTATTTCTTGAATATTATTAAACAAGACAGCGATTTTTTTAAAAAAAAAAAGGGGGGGGGGGGCTGGGAGTTGGAGGTGGGGGCTCCATTTACAAAAGAAGGCCACTTTTATGCATTCGCAAGCATCTCATGTAATATAGAGTAATATAATATCCGCTTACCTCATTTCTAGTTGAGCATAGATTGATTTTTGATTGCTTTCCGTATTTATTGATTTATCTTGTGATCTTTAGAAAAGTAGTTAATTATCTCTGTAAGCTTATATTTCTTTCTGTTCTATACTACTTCCCATTGGTATTTGCAAAAATGTCTGTCATTATAAATTCTGGGCGGAAATCCAGTTGAAAATTTGGTTAACCAGTTAGAAGAATAACTTAAATGACGTTTCACCTTGACCGCTTCGATTTGCTTCTACCTGTAGGTCTAGGCTTAGGTCGAGTACCGTACTCACTTATCTTCACCCAGTGTATTCACAATATAATGGGAGGTCGTTGTGACCAGTCTTACTACTTCCCTTGGCCAGACACGAGAGATGTTGAGCAAGCAGTGGAAAGAAGAAAAAACAACCACATCATTTTACTTCATGTCATTTGGAAAACTGACCAAAAACAAAAAAAAATGTATAAAATTATAGATTTTACAATAAGAGGAAAGTATATTCTTTATACCATAGTTTTTGTTGTTGAATTTTTCATGGTTTATGTTTAAAGCAAAGGGTACAGCTGTAATTTTTTTCTTTTTAACATAGTGTGTTTCAGAGACGATCTATCTGGCAACGGGAAATTATACTATACTATTATAGGGCTGGTCACAACTATCTTCTATTAATATTACATCTAGGGTGGTATTCATTTCCTTCCTAAGCTTGGCTAGATGTGGCGTTGTATGGTGTTAATCATACACTCTCACCGTGGAGGCACCCAGTACGAGGACAAACAATATGATCCAGATCGTAGACGGAACCAAACAGACCTCAGCATCTCATTTGACTTGCGTTTGTAGAAAAGGATTGAAGTAACGTGCTGTCCAAATGACATGAAAAATAAGATATGAAGGACGACGTGATCACAGTGAATCCACTTTGAGGAGATTCGAACTGAAATACACCATGTTACGTGTCTTTAAGGATTAAGCACAATGATATCGATAGACAGTGAGGTGCCATTGATTCATGGCGGTGCTCGCTTTGAAATTTATGAGAAACAAAAACTAGGTTTCAAACATGTCATGTACTGTTCAAATCGAAGATATAGCTACGTGTTTTAACAATCGGCTTGTCACGTTTTATAAAGCCAAACCGCACACATTCTCTTGAGTGCTTTTTTCAAAAGATAACAAAATGTACTTGCACTATTTCTCCGCTGACCAGATTCAGGCAGTCTTAAGTATCTGGACTGACTTGCTTTGAAGGTTGCACATAATAATTGATACAGACAGACTTATGGTGTAACAAAAAGGTTGGTGGGAATCGTCAGGTCAGCCAATTTACTCATTTCTTCAGCCCGTCATAGCACCATGGCACATCGGGGACTGATATTTTTTTGTCGTCCGTTCGGTCTGGACATTACTCGACAAATTGCCCAGTCCCTGTGAACACTTCCACTGAGCACCAGCACTCGAGTGATAAACCACTATTACTCTACACAGGTCTATAAATTCCGCAAACACCCAAACCTCTCAGACGTCCTTCGATGCTGAGTAAAAATTCATGATGTCTTTATTATTCTAAGCAGATCAATGGCGAGATGTTTTATGGATGATCAGAGGAAAAAGCTGATATAAAATGGGGAAAGATTGGTGGGGAGGGGGGGGGGGGACGGGGAGGGGGCATTGGAACAAAAACGTTGACAGATGGAATTTTCCCAGGGATCAAAGTAACTTCTCGCTTGTTGCTTCCCTTTTTTCTTTGCTCCTGCCCCCACTCCCGACAAGATGGCATACACTATACTCTGTCTCTCTCTCTTTCTCTCTCTTCGGTTCTGTTTTGTTTTGTTTTTCTTCTGTGTATAGTTCGACAGTAATGCCGAAATAGAAAAATAATTAAAATCCAGTGTGGAAGCTGACCCTCTCTTTCTTCGGTTTTTTTTTTTTTTAGTCTTTTTTTTTTTTTTTTTTGGTTTGTTTGTTGTTGTCATTTTTTTGTTGTTGTTGTTTTCATTTCTTTGTTTTTTTTGGGTTTTTTGTTATGATTTCTACAAATATCAGATTCTGAAAAGAGTGATCATTTCACATGTTTTTGTTGTTTTTTTTTAATTGGAAAAGAATGGTTATCCTCACATTTTTGTTGTTTAAAAACCCAGTCTAAGCTACCTAAACAGTGGTTGCTAATGGTGCAATGAATGGATATCTATATGTATAACAACAACAACAACAACCACATAGTTATGCAGAAAAAAAGTACTAAATATATGCTTCACATTTTTTAATTTGCACTTTTATGTCACTGGTCACGATGCATTTCCTAACGGATAAATGAAGTATTCATATTTGTACACATGTTCTGTAGTTAGTTTTATGTAGTTCTTTAGCAGCTTCAAAGTCTATGCTTGTATCTGTATTTGCATCGATAACCAGTTGGCCGATTAATCCTCTGTGAAAAATAAATGGTTGAAAGGGCGTGGGTGAGGGGGAGGGGAATGGGAGAAGGGGAAAATTCAATGGCCTATTTATTCGTTTCAAACAACATGGCTGGCAGAAAGAAGATCTATTTAAATTTCTTAAGATCTATGATTCTATTCAATCATATCTGTCAATGTGGCTGCAAATTCTCACCTTTGTCTTGCTCTGATTTCGGCGTCACGCCAGAATAACACATTGTCGTGATATGTCGAATCGTTTCAAAAATAAAAATAAATGACACCTATTGTGCCTCCAAAACTGCATACACTGATATTCATGTCTTGGTTTAACAACAACATACAACCCAACGTTTTTTTTTTGTCATAATAATGGTGTTCATTCTTCGAAAAACATCGACAAAAACACGAACACAAATGCTACTACGCTGAACAGATGGAGAAAAAAAAAATAAGAAAACAATTGAAATATCTAGCAGTACATCAGTTTGATTTTTTATAAAAAAAAAAAAAAAGAAAAAGAAAAGAAGAGTATGTTATAACATTGTTTCTACTTTAAATAAGTTTTCAAAATTCAATATTCCTATTAACAGATGATTTTTTTTTTCACTAAGATACTGGACATTCAAGAAAAAAATATGCGGTTAATAAAAAAAAAAGAACCCGACGTTTGGCTTTAAAGAGGAAGTGGAGACATGGTACCTGGATTGGCAAGTTTCGACTGAAAATAATGTCGACTTTTTTGTAAGGAAGAATAATCAGTTCTGTACCAGATTATAGCCCCAGAATGTTCTTAAGACGTATAAAATTTTAATGCAGATTTTTTTGTACATGGGAGGTAGTCATAATTCAGCAAAATTCTCTATTCCCTATCAAATTGAAGTGAAAAATAATCTTGCCAACTCTTTTACTCTGCTCCTTTTGATACCATCAACTGAAGCATTTAATATGGGTCTTGTTAGAAATTTTACTGTTAAAAAATCACTGTTTTTCGTTGGGAGGCTTATAGATTCATATTTGTCAGTTAAGTGAAAGAAAAGACATAGAATAGTTTGTAATAATATACAATAGTCCGAAATTGTATATACAATAGTTATTAGCTTATCAGATAGTACATATAGGCCCAAAGGCCTTACGTGAGACAAGTCCCCCAGGAGCAATACAGAGAGAGAGTTTCAAATTTCATGGCCTATGGTTACTTCAATGTCTTGTCTGCAAGATTGTATAGTTTTGTGCGTCTTGAACTTTTTTTTCAATATGTTTTTGCAGTCTGTAGATTTCGTTGTTTTTGTCGTGTGTGTTTTTCTCAAAACTTTGTAGTTTTGCTTATTTTATATATCCTCTAACACTTAAAAAGGCATTTTCATAATTTTTCACATAATAGTTTCTTCAATAGTAAAAAGAAATGACAATGCCTTTTTGTTATAATTATCGTGTTTACTTATTAGGAAAAAAAGTTAATGAATAAAACTGACAATTTTGTACATTTTTGTTATATGACTTTCAAACATTCATTTGAAAAAAAAATCAAGAAAACTCAAATTCCCTCATATGATTTTTTAGATATTAAGTGTTAGCAACGACACTGGAACAATTCGGAATGGTATCATCAGACGAGACAGATTTTGAAAAACAGGGCTAAATCCAACATTGCAACTGTTCGTATGGCAACCAGGAACTCTGGCAAATTACTATGGATCTATTCAGAATCAATCATGCCAATATTACTCATGAACACAATAAAATGACCTAGGGCCAAAGGCAAACAAAATTTCTCTTAGTCTTTTCTTTGTTGCCCGACATTAACAGACAACCGATAGGCCTTTTTGTTATTTAGAATATGGTTTTTAAAATCTATTCTATTCAAATTGGATTGAATAGAAGATCGTTTCTCTGCCTAGGAAAATCTACAGCAATTTGAAACGGAGTACTGCCATCTTAATATTATTTTATAGTATTCTCAATAATTTTTTTTGAAATCGTCATTATTATTTGCAGAAATAGTAGAGTATTGCCTAATGATATCAATTTGTTCAATATCAAGTTCTTCATATTGTTGTTGTTGTTGTTGTAGATGTTGTTGTTGTTGTTGTCGCTGTTGTTGTTGTTGTTGTAGATGTTGTTGTTGTTGTTGTTGTTGTTTCGTTTCTCAATGCATTTGATTAATTATCGATAGACAGCCGTCAAGAAATTTTAATAAGAATATAAATATCATTATCATCGTTTGAAATACCATTCTTATTCTCATTAGTACTTTTTGTTGTGGAGAAGGTTTTTTTTTTTCCTGACATATATTGCCCTCAGAAGAAGAAAGCAAGGTGACCTGCATGAATCCGTTATATCTCACACAGCAAAGAAAGTTTCCTACAGCTGAAAATGAAGGCAATTTCGGAAATTTTATTTACCACGCAGGAAACTATTATTAACAGGCCTTTACAAAGAACCAATGACTTACAGATGTTCTCTAGGGATTCTTGTTCAAACTAAAAAGTATTTCAAGTAACACAAGAATTGTGTTCCGTAAGCTGTGCTGAATCCCGTGGAGTTAACTCACGCATGTCACATTTCCCTCCATGATAACCAGAT
>JBCEWB010170778.1:0-10217 GCA_039654565.1 Peronia peronii | reverse complement strand
AATGCATAATCTGTATGTGTGAAGTCAAATGAGAAGAGAGAGAATGAGGGAGAGAGAATGGGAGGGGGGGGGGGGCAAGAGAGATAAAGCAAAGATATCGCAAGTAAGGAAGAGAAACAGAAACAAAGAGAGAGAGAGAAAGAGAGAGAGAGAGAGAGGGGGGGGGGCAGCGAGAGGTTTCATATACATAGTTCTTTTCTGTGCTAAAATTGTCATTCGTTCTGACCAGATTGTTATGAATTTGTGAATATCATTACTCACATGATAGCGACATACACATGTCCAAATCAATACAACAAACAAAACAAACAATTAATCAGGTGCAAGAAGACAGGCAAAAAGAGCAAACTGAATTTTAACATTATAATCACTAACACTATGATTTGCCTAATCACAGGCCTACTCACTACGGTATTGTAATAGAAAGCATACAGTGAAATCAAAACCACTTACCTACATGGCATTACTACTGGATCTGGTAACCAACGGAAGTTGGAACCAAAGCATAATAGTCAAGAGGAAACAATTTACACTGGACCTAAGCTCAACATTTTATGCAAACCACATGTAAACCACCAGCAGCTTAAGGGTTTGAGATAAATCTACTTACCAAATACCAGTCTCTGCAATAAGATGCAGTCTGTGTGCTGTACTTGACTCCTACTGGCTAGCGCAGTGTGAACTTCACACAATCTCACAGAATTTCCCTGTCAATGCCGCCCATAGCGGGATCAGCTTTTTATACTATCGAATAGAACTGCTAAAAATAACTGGGCCAGACGGCTTTTCATTGGTTGAAACGATAAACCGTGGCGGTCTAATCTTAGCAGCTGATGGGGGAGTTTCTCAGGAATGTCGGCGACTCCTAACTTAACGTAACTCGTGATCTAATTTAGACCATTTCTTTGTGTTGTTAAATAAATAGGACTCCTGAGTTGCCTATTCAAAGATCTGATGTAGGTTTAAACTTAGTAAGCTCTTACAATAAACAGTGTTTATCGTTTAAACAATTACATCGCAGTTAACTAATTCATCTGGGATGTGGATCATCGTCCTTAGACTTGTGCTTATGTAGATCTAGTGGTACAAATCATTTTTATAATTTTATGCGCATAGGGGGAAGAGGGATGTGGAATGATGAGGGATTTCAAGAGACAAATTAAATAGAGTCCACTCGTGCAAATTCATAAACATCGCAGCCAACATAATGACCAGAAGTCTATTGTTGACAGCTTGTAAGCAGAATCGAGTTTTACAAGGATGTAGTTTACACACGCAATGGTAATACATGAATTATATAAGTGGCATCTTGTAATGAATAGGTTAAATGGTGACTCACCGGATTTCTCTTTTCCTCGTTGTAATTCTAGACTAAATGTAACGGAACCGCGATTTAGATCTAGCAGGCGCCTGGGTTGAGAATGCATGAAGGCCTAACAAACTAAAAGCTTGACATCGTCATTCGTGTTATTTCTAGCTCTCTCGAAAGATTAGAATCTAAGTGCTTATAATACTACGTAGAGCTGGAACAAGATCCTTTGGAAGGGCGGGGTGGGGGAGGGGGGATGGAAAAGGAAGCGGTCACGTGCATGCCATCTGAAAGTGAGAGCCTGAGCGCATAGGCAAAGGCTGGCATGCTCAAAGCTGCCCCAGGAGTATAGAAATTCTTTGCTTGATTTATGTCTGTCTGTTATGTCCATTCCTCCATTTATCTATCCATCCATCCATCCATCCATCCATTCATCCATCCATCATCCATCCATCCACCCATCCATCCATTTATCCATTCATTACAGACAGACAGACAGACAGACAGACAGGCAGACAGACAGACAGACAGACAGACAGACAGAAACACAGACAGACAGACAGATTTAACAATTTTTGGAATATGAAGACATAGAAGAAGCGAAACAAAAAGAAAAGAAAAAAAAACGGAGGGGGGGGGGGGGTCGAAAGACACTAAGGCGTGGCAGTGCAGAACAGTTTCTGTTAATACCCGGAGATTGCTCATTCTAAACTTCTACCTTGTTATACCTCTGAACTCACGGACTAAAGGCTATGCCTGCTCACACAAGGTACGTATTTCACAGGTCACATTCACAATCACTCACAAAAGCCTTAGGCCTAATCATGGCTTTCAGGCTCATCATAAATAAGCCTAATCACATACATGTATAACACTCAAAGACTCATACATAAATGCACAGAAACACATACACACATACATAAAGTAGGCAGACAGACAATGAAACAGACACCGACAAACAGACAAACAAACAAAGGACACAAATTCCACAAGCTCTATGGAGAAGACAAAAACAAAAAAACGAGCGCTCTGTCTCACAGTATTATGTACTGTTCACTAGGTTGCAACGATGAGTAACTGCATATAATCGCAACATGTTTGTGTTAATGAATATGCTGCGATGGGCTGTTAATTTATGTAGGTCTTTGTGCACATGTGTACCAGTGATAATGACAGATCTAATAATAGTAATGAATTTGGAATAATGGCTCCAGGGGGCTGCTAAAGATAAAAATAGACAACAAAAATAATTAAATAGTAAAAACAGATCGCAGCAATAACAAAACAAATAGTAATAGATTAAAAAAAAAAAAATTCAAACAAACAACAACAACAAAATCGAGAAGAGAAACATAACTATGTCACAACATTCAGCAGATTTAGGCCTTATTCCAAAACAGACAAGTCAACAAACAAATAAAAAAGTAGTTCACGAGTATGAATAAATTCTCATATAAATCGATAAGTGTTAGAGAGAGAGCGAGAGAGAGAGAGAGACAGAGAGAGAGACAGAGAGAGGGAGAGAGAGAGAGAAAGTTTGAGTTTTTCTTTTAAACTGGGACATGTTGTCACGAGATCAGTGGGTACCGTTACTGAAGTCTGAATTAACACGTGTGGTGCCAAAAGTAAAAACTGGTTTATCTGAGCTCGACAACAAAAGTTAAGCCTGTCGTCACAAGCAGTACGTTCAAACATGCAATATACTTTCAAAGCAAAACACTCTCTAGCTGCATTTGTTAAGAATGCAACGCCCAGTTTCTACCCACCGACTTTTAAATCATGGCAAATCTAATTTGAGGGTTTAACATGTGTGGAGAAAGCGTTGTGACAGGTGCGAAATAACTGAAATTAAAGCTTATAAGTGACTTTTTGTACATTTCAGTGTGATGATGACGGCGCATATGCTACTGTGTTGTCTGACTGATTGTGTCTATCGTTCTGTTTAATAAATTTGTCGTTCTCTTATCTTATCTATCTGTACATATATTTATTTGTCCGTCTATCTGTCTGTATCCCTGCCAGCCCGCTCTCATGCCTGTCCGTCCATTTGTTTGCCTGTCTATGTAAATGTATGTCTTCACCATGACGACTCGTTATTCATTTCAAGATAAAAGTCACAGACCAAAGGCTTCCCGACCAGTCACACCTATGTAACGTATATGTATATAAAGGTAATAAAATTTTACAATTTTCGTTCCCTGAGGCATCGTCCCTCTTCACATCACATCCAAGTGTCTTCCAAAAGTTCTGCTGCTTACGTCATAATCTCATTCATTGTGGATCCTATGGATAGGTAGCTAGGCGTAGCCTACATAGTACATGTTCTATGTATGCCTAGGTAAGTGGTGATCACCTGGCCCTCACAGCTGGAGTCCTTGCCATCTCCTTTTTTTTCTTCTTGAATTGAGTATCATACGCAGCCTTTTATTTCTTGGTGCTGGATTAATAATAATAATAATAATAGAGAGCATTTATATAGCGTTTATCCCCGTAAGTACAGGCTCTAAAAAGCACTTTACAATCTATTATTACCCCGACAGACCCAAAGAAGACACCCATGAACGTTCTCAGCTTCCTAAGGCGGCTGCCTGTTCGGCACTCAAATCCTTATCAATCTAACAATATCAATCACTGTCTTTTTATCTGAGTTTTAAGCGCGTGCCCAGTTTTGTTAGATTTTTCTTTAATTTAAGTTTTTAAAAAAATGTGGAGTTTTGTAAAATATATCCAGCTGAACAATGGCGTCTCCATCTACACTTCATTCACTTTTTTAAATGCCATGGGTTCATTACACGTGCAATGTAGTCTATGCACGGAATATGGTCTCTGCTATCTGAGAAGGGCTTTCCTAGCCGAGAGGTCAGGGGATCTTCAGGCCCTGAAAACCGAAAAAAATGCAGGTTTTAATCTCACCCATTTTCCGGTAAGATCCGACCGTGCGACAGTTTCACAGGGAGACAGATCCCCAAACCTAAAGCCACGGATATCTCCCATTATTTGCCCCATTGACACATTTATGTTAGCTTCTCCACTCATATGAGTCACCATAACATGTAAGGTGTAAAGATCTAATGAACCAATTTTCAGATAGCCAAAGTACATGTACACCTACTCAGCTAACCACATGACATATTAAAAAAGCATTCCAAAGAAGGAACAAAAACAACAACAACAACAACAACAACAAAACATATTAATTTGCTCTTATTATTCTCAACATGCTCAACAGGAAATGATGAAAAAAAAAAAAAAGCTATGATGTGTTTGTTGTGTGTGTGTTTTCTAACTACGATATTTTTTTGCAACTTTTTTTGTGTGCGTATTTTTTTTAGACTTAAAAATAGCGTGTCACCAAGCAATTTTTTCTCTTCATCACAATGCTTGGTTATAGCTCATATCCTTAGCAAGATGAAGTTATGAGGCTAACAGAAAAAAATGACCTATTTTCCTGTCCTTTCCCCGCCTCCCTGCAAAAAAAAAAAAAAAAAGAGAGAGAGAAAAACATTCTTCACAGGGTCTACTAAATTTCAGTGACTGCCACGAGTAAGCTGGCTATCCAGCCCGAGTGTTGTCAGCAGATCTAAATGTGACACTAATTGGTAAACCAAATGCAGCTGTCACTGACAATCTTATTAAACAAGAGCTAGTGATAAGAGTAGGAGAAGTCTTATTCTTATAGATCATGACCAATAGTTCTCTGTGCAGATTTGTAAAGTTGTGAAATATGAGGAATAATGCTTCATGGTAACTTCATGATAAAGGAGTCATTGTGTGGGCTCATAAAAAGTAAGACAAATATATACAGATCTAATGCATTATCCCTCTATAGACATTATTCTCGATTTCTCTGTGCTGAAGTTCATATTCTACCAGTTACATTACTTTGCTACTAACTACTATGAAAGTTTACTGAAGTTTTGAGTCTATATATGTATAGAAGAAAATGTCCATGTATAGTGACTGAACGTTCAGGTGTGCATTCCTCACAGACATTATTTTATTGCTTTGTAAACGAAAATGAAAGTACACGGAGAGTAGGAAACAAGAAAGAAAAGGACAAATGAACAAAATGAAGGAATCAAAGTGAGTATAGAGGACAAACAGCATGGAGAAAGAAAAAGACAAGGGACAAAAAGTGCAAAGATTTGGCCAAACGATAACGCATGACGGCTAAACTTGGGAAAGAGATAGAGGTGGATGAATCTACATGATTAAAAAACATTGAAAAAATGAGGGAGAGAGTAAAACAGTAGAAAAGAGAGACAGTGTGAAATAAAAAAAAAAAACCTGGTGAGAGGATGAAGAGAATAGAGAGAAGGAGATAGAAAGTAGCCATGGTTAAATACATGTAAAAATATAACAGAAACACTGTTGTTGATAAAAAAAAAGGGAGCATTTTTATTGATATAATGAGCTTGCAAGCTGTATAGTATCATAGATATAATTCAAAGTATCAATACAGTAAATATGAGAGGTAGATCTGATATACTTTGATCCAGCTCATATAACTGGCATGTAAATATTTACAGAATGACAATGTTAAATCAATTAATCAGCCTATTTTCCATAGCAAGAGGACAAATAAATGAGGTACTCTGAGGCTGGTCACATACTAAAAAGATTTTTGTTCACACGCTGATTTGTGTGAATTGCTCTGTGCATAGCAGGCAGCTCTTGACAAATGATGAACATTCAGACATGTCCACACCACATGAACAAACTCATCAGGCGTGAATGATAATCCCTTGGTCATGTGACAGACCTCGAAATACCTCATTCAGCTATTCTTTCCTTTCTTCTCATCTCATGACCACGATGTGGTCATTGATGTATTCACTGATGCTATAAATAATTACACTCCACAATCTGTCGGCACCTCCTCCTTTTACTATCTTCTGTTCCTTGCAGGATTATACTTGCCAAGTTGAAAATTATTGTGATATGACTATACTAGCTGACTATTATGCCAATATAAAAGAACAAAGCCAGCTGATTCAATGGGTCAGCATACTATAATGAATGATAATGCAGATTTGTTCGACTGGCTAAAGTTGGTGTTGAGATGAAAGATAAAGTAAACTGATTCCATATCAAGAATATAATATATTGAAAAATTGATTCAGATGACTGACATTGGTATGCCATGACATAGTACAATGCCAGTAGATTCAGTTACCAGATATACCATATGAAAACTAAATCAGACAAATTTATTTCAGTGACTATATGGCACTAGCACAAAGCAAATTTGATTTCACTGACTAATGAAAATATCTTAAAAAATAATGCCAAGTAATTCATCAAATTTTGCGAACTTGACAAATACTAAATATGACAGTTTTATATATATATATAATTATAATCATCTTGAAATCTGATGTCAAAGAAGTAAAGAATATGAATCTGCATATCTCCACATGTAAACAAAGAAAAAATGTAATTCTAAAGCTTACTAAAGCTTCATTGAAAAGTGAAACCAAATTCTTGAAAAGATATGATGGTCAACAAAAAAAAATCAACTTGTCTAAATGAAGTTTATTTCATAACAAGCTACAGAAATTTGCTGCCAACGATTGATCATGGATTCCAAGAAACTCACGATAAGGTTAAAAAAAGTTAAAAGATTTTGCCACAATTTTCTAGAGCACCTTAGAATGCTGATACCGGTTACATCTATGGGGATGTACTAAGCTTTGACGATGATCTTCCCAGAGGCTGTGCCTTTGAAAATCTCCACGAAAGCATCAGGCAGTTTGGTGAAATCTTCTCTGAGGGTCTCAAAGTATTTCAATTTGCCCTGTGGACAGATTTAAAAAAGTTCTTGTCTTATGGATCATTACTTTTTGTTTTTTATTTTTCATTTTATATAATTGCAGAATATAAACCTTTTCAGATTATATCGTGGAGAGACAAAAGAAGTAACTGTAGTTTATTTCTTCTTTCTCATTTTCTTATAAATTCTAGATTATAAGGCCATTCACATTGCTCTGTGGACAGACAAAAGAAATTTCTCATTACTAAAATAAATCATCATTGTTTATTTTTGTTATATTTTTAAAATTGTATTGCAAAGTCTTTCAGTTTGAGGATGATCTCAGGTTTTATTGCTTGTCTTCATGTATGGCAAGAAAATTCATTGAGCAATATTGGAGAATTTGTAAAATTTGAAGTGACAAACAACAGTAGCCCATATACACTGAGAGGAACTGACCGTACAAGAAATATAAACACAGCTTGTCAATTTTTGCAAATTGATGATCAGTTCATGACATGACATGATTTCCTTATAGTATTTATACAACACTTGTTCGTAATAAATATCATCATACCGTATCTGTAAGAAAGCATAGTAGCACTAAATTTCAAGCTGCTCTATATTAAATTTTGTCAATGGCTGGAAGAAACATTATAATTGCCTTGACATAAAGATGTCAAATAACAGTGAAAAATGAACATACAAGCTAAAAAATGGCCAAACAGATAATATAATGTAAAAATGAAAAAAGAAAGAGGCAAATTTTCTGACAAGATTTGATTGGAAAATTTGACACTACTAATACATTATGTTAGTGTTTACTACCTTCATCATAGAAACAGAGTAATCCCATTATCAGCAACATTTCAGAGAGAAAAATATGAGTAGAAAAATACATCAAGATGATCTCACCTCTTTGATCCACTTTGCCATCTCCACTCGCGGGGCATCGTATTCATCCAGATGTGAGAAGATCATTATACCGCTGACTACGAGCTCCATACGCTGGATAAAGCCTAATATGTCCTGGTCAGCACCTTGTGTTTATGAGAAGTAAAAAAAAAAAAAAAATTATTTGGTGACAGCAGGTAAATGAACCATTTTGATGGTCAGCCAAGTTACTTCCCTTTACTAGGTAGTTGAGGTTGACAAGTATTGTAAAAAGGGAAAAAAATCATTCTTGTTTTAATTACTTGGAACATGATAAAAAAAAAATGCTCAAGAAATCACATTAAGATGAAATTGTCATTTTTTTCCTGCTCATCATGATATTTTTACTAATAAATTTTTGTGTCATACCTTACAAATTACACTTCAGAAGTGATTTTTTTCTTTTTTGCTATGCCTGTATTATACCTCATTTATCTGGCAGAAGGGAAAGAACCCAGCTGTCTGAAAAAATAGCTTTCCGGCAATAAGCTGCTTTCCTTGGAGATTTGTTTCATAATCAAATTATTTTAAGGCATAAGTAAAGAACAGTATGCCAACTCTACATTGAAGTGTCATAGTTAACAGACACAGTTGTATCTGGTTCTTTATAGTTGAACTTCCCTCTTTAATAAATATCCAACATATGACATTGATTACATTTTACAAGATCTGTACAGGAAACCCATTAAGCAGGTGAAATGTTGGAGTTACAAAATCTGTATAAAAAAAAAAAAAAAATCAGAGAAAAATGAAGGCGCTCATTGGATCTGATGACAGAAGACATAATAATGTATGAATTTTACATGTCAACAATTTAATTTTTACTTTGGCCAGGGGTGGTGCTATTGTATTGTGAGATCCGACCACAGCAGCATATACGGCCGCGAAAACGCATATGTCCCAAGACTTTTTGTGTGTATTCTCCACCGACCTGTGAACAGAAAGATAATTGTAAGGAAACATCAGCAATGAGAATGCTGCACATATAAAGTGATGCAAAGTTACCTGAAACTGGCATACGAGATGTGACGCGATGAAATCAGGCGCTTGTCAAATTGAGGCAACTGGAGAAATCACAATTTTTTTTTTCAATGCACTTTTTTTCTTTCACAAAACCCTTTCATGTCCATTTAAAAATGTATTTCAGAATTAAATTTGTGAAATATTTGAGTGCAGGTCCAAATGTCGTTTAGCAGTGTACCCTAAACGAGGATTAATAAGGATTAGCAAAAGTTATGAGCCGCTTTCTCACTAAATTTAGCTGCATCATCAGATCATCTCCACTGTCTTCAATTAGCAATTGCTTGACTTCTACTGGAGGTAGAACAAAGATTTTTCATCAGTAGAAAAGGAAATAAATGTCACAGTGATACCAATATAGCTTTATATGCTCATAAATTAACCAACACCTGATTCTGTCGTGTGGCGTCTCACATATTTATGTTGTACGATCGGGAGAAATAAGTCAGACATTAAAAGAGCCTTCTTTGAGAAAATTGGAATTTACTGACCATGAAGTGGTATGTAATGTGGTGTGATTACCTTGACACAAATAAGTAAAAATGAACTAAGTAAATTACATTCATTTCTGTTTAAAATGACAAAAATAATTCTATGCATGAATAATTTGATGGCAGACTTATTTCACCCACATATATAAGTATACCAAATTATCAATACTTATCTTATTCATGAAGTATGTTGTTTTAATATATTATTATCATATATCGCATTTACAAAGATGGATAGTTGTATACATCTTCCTATGATCAAATACAGAGTGTAATTCATATCATAAATATCTTTTATCTGACCAAAAGAAATTCTCATTGACACAAAAAGATCTAAGACTTTTTTCACAGTACCACAATAACAAATCACAATAATCACACAATTGGCATATGACAAAACAAGAAACAACAATACAAAACTACGAAATGAATTAAAGTTACATTATCAAGAATACAATTACACAATCAAAGTATAATAAAATTGTTCACCATACCCTTACATAACTAAAATGGCAATCTACCATCCTTATATTAACCCTTAAAATGCGCCAGTGTGTATATATACAACAGGTAGCCTGCTTGCGGATCCTACGGATCCTGCGAGCCACGGATATATTCAGTCCTTGGCCACTTCAACGGGAAATGCGAAACACGTATTTATTCGGTCCTGACTGTGGTGAGATTCTTCTCACCTTGTCGCTTAAACTCACAG
>JBCEWB010170768.1:0-10217 GCA_039654565.1 Peronia peronii | reverse complement strand
ATCTATCTATCTATCTATCTATCTATCTATCTATCTATCTATCTATCTATCTATCTATCTATCTATCTATCTATAAAATTTGACATTGTGCATGTCTTGCGATATCAATCGCACTAAGCAATTGATTTCATCTCCACGTCATTGTGATCTTATATAAAGAGTTGTTAGAGAGACCCTCATAATAAAAAAAGAGTGTCTTTTGAACGTTTGATGGTTGGGTATTCCAACAGATCTCTGCTGGCAATATTCATAATAGTTAGAGTCTTAATGCATATTATGAATGAACAACTTTAAATTTTATCACTGTAAATAAGAACTTTCTTGACTCAACTAAACCTAAATGCAATAAAAGCAGCAACAATGATAAATAAATTAAAAGAAGGATCAATTGTTATGTATATTTGACAGAGTGTCTAACTTGAATAAACGAGGCAACCAAAATAATATAAAGACTGATAAATTTAACAGGTTACGCAGCACTATAAAGATTCCGTCATACACCCTCAGCTGTTACCATGTAAATCTCCTTTTCTGTGATGCTTGTCAAACAAATATGTGCCAAGAACGTGGAACAAAGTAATTCATTTAATATAAAAGAAGATGTCGCTGTGATGGAAGCATGTGACCACAATAATATGTTGTGTTTTAGTTTGTTCAGCTCTAAGAATTGCACTCCCCAACTTGTTTATACGCATTAAATGGTGGAAGTACTGAAAATAATTGTCACTCGGATAAGAATAAGAAAGTCATAAGATAGGTTTGTTTAGGAAGAAACGCCAAACTAAGGTGAGATCGCACTTATTTGCAACCCAAGTATATAGTACACATTGAAACATGCATGACCTGCATAAGTTATAATTTTTAAGGATAGAAAATATGCCATGTGATACTCTTTTAAGTTCATATGCCAAACTCAGTATTAGCTTAGGTTGAAAGTGTAATCACGTAATGTGTCAAAGCATTATGAAATAAAAAATCGAGTTGATTGATGTTGCTCTACGATTTTCTGACATATAAGGCGGCACAATAAGTAGTTTAAGGGACTATATGGAGCACCACTTTAAAAGCTGTCTTTGAACTGTTATGGTTTGATTATTATAGTAAAAAGAGATTCGAGGGACTTCTAGGTTTTTATACACCGAATGGTGGGTTCTCTTTAACAGTAATCTCATAAAATAAGGGTCACAAATAGGATGTCTATAGATAGTTCTTGTGGATTCAAGTTATATATCTTACCTGCGATTTAAGTATGCCAAAGAT
This sequence comes from Peronia peronii, assembly GCA_039654565.1. Taxonomy (NCBI): domain Eukaryota; kingdom Metazoa; phylum Mollusca; class Gastropoda; order Systellommatophora; family Onchidiidae; genus Peronia; species Peronia peronii. Next base: position 8,957 of record JBCEWB010170768.1, on the reverse strand, counting down.
AGAGGTGACTTAACTTTCGGCTCAGATTTTACAGAAACTGGTGAATAAAGTATCCAATTTTCGTTCAGCAATAAGGAATGTTGCATCTTCAAACAACAAACATTGAGGTGTACACCACTGATGGAGCTTGCTGCTTCAGACACTGCTGATGGAGCCTATTCAGTCTTCATTAAGTTTATTGCTCAAGCAGCACCCTACCTGCCCACCCTTTCTCATCCTTTTCTCATCACTTCCTATCCACCCACTTGTTTGCAATCCCAGGCTATGTGTAAAAGTTTTACGTGAAGTTATTAAACTATCCTCCACGTTTCCACTCATCACCAAACCGGTCTCTCTATCCTCCATTATCATCACCTTAATTTGGCTTATAATATGGATAAACCAACAATGCCTACTTCCTCAAACCTTCTCATCCTCAAATTAAAGACTTATAAATCACTGCGTAGCGGATTTTTATAGAAAGTTTCCTTCTCTTTTTTTCTCAGACTATAGTCAGTCTGGGTTTGAATTGTGGCCTTTTCTCCCATTATATTTAATATAGCTGACATAGCTCTAAAATATTACCATAGTACATGCTGCTCCTATTTTCATCAATGTAATTCTGTATTCCGTGACAGAATGAGAATATCTTAATTATAAAAAAGAAACCATTCGAAAAATCAGTTAATAATTCCAAGATTAAAACAGTGCAATTGCTGATGGCCAAATGACACCACTTACACTGTTGTTTGAGGGATCGCGTTTATTGACTGACGTCAATAAACTCATAGATGGGCACAAACGTGTTTGCCATTGACATTTAGCTTTTGCTCTGCGTGAAACATTATGAAGAAAGAAAGACAGAGAAAAAAGAAAGAAAGAAGGAAAGAAAGAACGAATAAATGCATTAGAAAAAGGAAGAATGAACGAACGAACGAAAGCGAGAGAGAAAGAATGAAATGAAGAAAGAAACAAACAAACAAAGAAGGAATTTAACAAATAAATAGAAAAAGAAAGAAAGAAAGAGAATATATGCATTAGACAAAGAAAAAAAAACTAACGAAAGGAATAAAAGAATGAAAAAACAAGAAAAGAAAGAAAAATAGATATAAGAAAGAAATGAAAAAGAAAGACATAGGAGAGAAATAAAGAAAGGAAGATATAGGAAAGAAAGAAAGAAATAACCCTTTGTACGACTAGGCCCAGCTAAAAGTAGATGAAAAAAGAGGAACATTGAGAAAACATGGCGGATCGCTAACAAGCAGCGTTCCCGATATGCCTAGTGCTGCCTTGCGATAGATCCACCCGTTATTTTCATTGCTTGTAGTCGTTTGTTTGCTTGCCTGTTTATACGAGGTATTTTTCCTGCAGCTGTGAGGTAGATCGGTGTCAGGTGTATCAGAAATCCATTATACAGGCATGGCTGCCGTGAGTAATGGGATGAGGAACTGACATATTACAAAACAATGGCATAGGGAAGACCTGCACTCAATAAATACCAGCCTGTTCTTGACATCTTGAGCATATGATTCCGAGAGAGGTATGAAGAAGTCATAAAGATCAGGAAACAGTGGGGGTAAAGGTGATTAAAGAAAAAAAAAAGAATCCTCGTTTTTGTTAGAAAAACAACACACACATAATGTTTAACACACATGAATAAGCTTTGGTTATGTCACTTTGTGAACAAGTTGTTTTTATTTCAACTGTGTACAGTATCATGAACATTTCCGGCTAAATTTTTAATACATATTTTAATAATATGTAACTGAAATGGAAATTAAAACTTGCAATGCGGTCTTAGTAAGCCATTCAACCTCCTGGAGGTGGTTATCTCGCAAAAACTTGCAGTAAAAATATCTTGAAATGGGATTTTGAAAATCTCCGCCACATCGGAGACCGACCTTGACTGACTGTATGTAAAGCAAGTGGTGTCGGATGCAGGTAACATATTTCTAGAGCAATGCTTGGCTATAGTTACTGCAGTGTTACTTTGATAAATCAGTTTAGCTGTAACTAAGCTTTGAAAAAATACTGAATCAGTAGATTTAATGAAGATCTCTTAAATGTGAAGATAGCAGGACTGAGACGATAAATTATTACTACCAAAATCCTAACTTGGTAGCCCGATCCATTGACAGTTAGGAGAAGATCAAAATCTTTAGAGGTTTAATAAATATCGGAAATGAGAAGCCCATGGACGCTAAATGTCATAAAGATATACTAGAGTTCAGAAAGATCATGCTAGATTTCGGGCTACAATCAGTTCTCGGTTCTGTATCATACTATGTTTTGATTATGTAAACTCAAATGATTTACATACTCTGTTTTTTGAAACTTGTCTTTGTCCAATGGACATTCTACTTGTCTTGACAGTCTTGTCTTTTTTTTTTTCTTTTAGAATTTCAGTGGTGCTTTGTTTTTCATGGGTAGGTTTGGTACATTTCCATCGGCTCACTCAAGAGTATGATACTGAAATATTCCACATCCATGTATCTAAAGAGATCTGAATGAAACATTAATATGACATTTGTTGACACAGTAAGAAAACCCAGCAGGAATTTCAGTGCATTATTGGATGTTTCTCAAAGGCTGTCCAAATATATATAGCAATATACGATTTTTAATTGTCTCGAGCACACCTGCATTAACATGATTTTTTTTTTAAAATAAATATTTTAACCCCCTGCCTTATGTTCACGAATTTTTCCTTTTCTCTTCACTTATGAACGGAACTTTTAGACAAAGCCCATATGCCCGAGATTACATTCTCTGACAATATTTTTGCTCAGGAACAGATTCTCTAAATCTTCTATGCACGAAATGCCCTGCCCCAAATGACATAAATTATAAACAGCACGAGCTAACGCATGCTAATGTTTATACTTCACAAGACAAGAGAATGAGACATCTGAAAGAGTGAGAAAAGTAGTCCAGTCTGGATTGGATGGAATGGTCTGAGCACCACATGGCTTCGAAATCATATTAGTATAAGGGGCGGTTACAGAGCTGTTACTGGGTGGTCGATCGTTATAATGGTTCTATTGTTACTATTTCTAACATGTTTTGGATTGTTAAGCTAACGTTATGAGCTAGCTGGACGATATACCGCACGCTAGTATACACGGGTTTGTATAAAAATGCACGTCTTTCAGCGCTTCACTCATTTTTTTACGATCTGGGCCATCGTCAGAGTGGCCACATTGTGTCTGTGAACTCCACCCCTTCCATCAACAGATGTTTCATAACTAAACGCTCATCACAGAAATTCCGTATATTAAGCATTAACGCTGATGGAGAAGAAAGAAGTGGGACTGTGCCTTCCTGTCTGACGTCACTAGGTGCATGAAAGAAGGACGAAAAAAGTAATTTAAAAAATAAATAAAAAATATGTCGCAAAAAATCTGCTTGTTTGCCCGCACATGCCTTCTGTGTTAACACGGAAGATACAGACCAGTTTTTAGTCTCAGCGAGTTCCGCACATGGTGTAGTAGTCCCCCTTTTCCAAGGTCCAACGTTCAGTGGATTCACCACTGAGATGAAAACGCCGAGTCACAGTTATAATCCAATATGAGAGACACGTAGTTATGAATCGATGCTTTGGGGTTTGGACTATGTATATTATTGCATATAATTTATTTTTCCAAGAATCTACTTTTTTTAACGCACACCTGTCATCTTCAAATCAAAATGTTAGCTGTTGTTAGATTGACGAAGGAGATGTTTTCGTGGAAGTAGTGTCATTTTATTTTTCATTACTAAAACAGAACTTGTGAAAAATTGCAGATCAATGATAGTTAATTCAGAATTTTGGTATATTCATACATACCAAACATTTTTTCACTGATACACCAGTTTTCAAAGTACGCCAAATGGAACAGATAAGAGAAAAAGAAGACAAAAAGAAAACACAAAAAATCTAAGAAGGATTCAAGAAAATAATGATCAAATCTGGAACAAAATCAAGAGAACAAGCCTTTTTTCTTTTCTTTTCTTTTCTTTTCTTTTCAGACAAAGTGGGCAAGCAATTTCTTTTTAAGGATTCGTTCAGAATGGAATCCATCGTTTACTGCACACAGAATCCTATCTTGTCAGTACAGAAATTTCTTGTTGTACGCGTAATAGACAGTCAGGCATTTCTGGCCTACATTCTGACATCTCTGAACGAAATGAACTTAAACAATGTAATGAGCATGCCTTAAGAGTTGAAATTCCTGGCTATTGACCGCACATATTACAATTTTAATATCAGTCACACTTTCAAATTTTACGTATTTTCTCGACAAGGATAACATGATTTAAAGCAAAAAGGCACACTACACCCTCTTTTTTCCGGTATTTAGATATTTCTACTATATGATGTCCAGGTGGAATTTGAATTTTCCTCCAAGATAATGGCAAAAAAAAAAGGGAATGTTGTGAATTACTGAATATCTGTTGGCAAAATAGAATAATTATCATGAAACAGACACTAACTTAAACACGTACAAAAAGCGGTTTACCCACGTGTATTATTATCAATACAAGCGATTTACTAATAAAGCAGATTGTCAGAGGGGATCGAAACAGGTCATTTATTTGTTAAAGCTTTTCTCAATATAAAATGAGGATAAACAATTTAATAATAATTTACATTTCATTATCTTACATTTAATTGGTCCAGCAATGAGAGTCGAGATAACCTCCACTAGGAGGTTGAAAGACGTATTATAGAACGTAACGTAAGCAGTGAGACGAGAGATAGTTGATTTGGTAATTCTTGACAATTTTCAGATTGAAATGCAAGTTTTTCTTTCTTTTTATTTAAAAAAAAAGTGTCCATGATACAAAAAGAGTGCCGTAACTTTCACAAGACATTTGAATACTATCTCATTTGAATGTTGTTTATAAAAAAAAAAGAATAAATGAAAGAAGGAAGTGGAGAAAAAGAGAGAGAGAAAGAAAAAAAGGAAAGAAAGAATGAAAGGAAGGAAGAATATATTCGGGTAGTTTGTACTCATCAAGTAGTGAATGCCAAGACTCCTAACCTACAAAGGAACAGTACACAAAGAGGATAACATCAGCTTTACCGATGACATCAACAAGAGAAAGGTGAAGTACTTGGACGATGACGGGAGATAGATGCATGCCAAAACCAAGCTGCTACGGGGCGTCTATGATGTGGAACAGTGTACTAGAGTAAGTAAAACAAAGGTGAAACTGTTTCATGTCATGTTAGGCTCTTAGAATTTTTGTACCTTTTGTTCCTAAGAACGGAAATGACCGACGAATTTCAGGCTTGATAAAACTCTTTTCACTTTCTAAAAACACTTGAGAAGTGCACGAGTATACGATAATATTATTTATTTATAATACAGAGCCCTAATGCTTTTGCGAAGGAAGCGTTGATCTTGACCCAAGCTTGACAGACATACTTTTTGTTCCTTATTTATATTTCTTTTCTCTGCTCAGCGACCTCTCAGCAGACTACGCTTTTGGGATGTGGACAACGTAATGTCACAAGAACTAATGGTAGAAATGGTTTGGGTAATTCATCATTAATTTAAGTATCATAACAAACCTGAAACAATAATTAATATTGTTAATATGTGAAATTATTACCCTTATCAACACTCAAATCTTTTTTTTTGTGTGTGTGTGTTTGTCCATCGAATCCGATGATGGCGTTTGCATTCTGCAACTCATCGATGCACGGGAAGGTGGCTCTGCAGTCCTAGCCTGGAGACGCAGAGTCTTAAACGGTGGGGACATTGGAAGTCCGTTGTTGTGATCACTGCTGATGCAGCTCTGTGTCGCTTTTCTCTGGCAACAGTGAGCTTCTGGCTTCGTGCTTCTTCGTAGCTGGCAGCAGCTTTGTGGATTGAGGCCCTCCATTCTGGTCTGTCCATAGCCACTCCTCCAGTTCCCTCGGTTTGGCGTGATACCACTGGTTGTTTACTTTCACAGTGTCTTTGTATCGCAGCTTTGGAAGACCTTGGTTTCTCTTGCCGAGCTAGAGCTCACCATACCAGGCATCTTGGCATCCTAAATTCCTCCATTCAGATGACATGCGCCACCCGTCGAAGTTCGGCCTTGATGAGCATGGACTCAATGCTGGTGGCAAATGGCAAATGGTGTGTCGTCAATGACAATGCTGGGTGCAGGTGGGTGAGTGGGTGTTTGGTGCAGGTTGGTGAAGCACCTCCGTCTTATCGAGATTGACAGTCAGGCCGAAGAGCTTGGAGGCCTCAGAGAAGAGGTCCAGCATCATCTGCAGGTCGGATTCTGCTTGGGCCACAAGGGTGCAGTCATCAGCAAAGAGAACTTCTTGGAGGAAGGTTTGCAGGTTCCTTGTCTTGGCAGTGAGACGACGTAGGTCGAAAAGGGAACCATCCAAACGGTAGCGAATGCAGACCCCCTTCTCCAGGTCTCGGACGGCATGGGACAGCGTGAGGTGAAAAATACGTTAAATAGGACTGGAGTTAGTCACAGCCCTGCTTCACACCCTTGCTGATTGCAAAGGCTTCCGTCACATTCCCGCTGGAGAGGACCTGGCCAGTCATGCCGTCGTGGAAGAGCCTGATCATCGATATAAACTTTGGCGGGCATCCGATGCGCTCTAGGACTGTCCAGAGGGCTTCTCTACTGACCGTGTCAAAAGCCTTGGTCAGATCTATGAAGACAGAGAATAGGGGCAGGTCTTGTTCAATGCACTTCTCTTGGAGTTGTCTCATGGCTAAGATCATATCAACAGTACTTCTGCCAGAGCTGAAGCCACACTGTGCCTCTGAGAGGCACTGCTCTGATACTGTGATAAGTCTGTTAAGTATGACTCTGGCAAAGATCTTCCCCGCTATAGAGAGGAGGGAGATGCCCCTGTAGTTCCCACAGTCAGATTTGCTTCCCTTGTTCTTGTAGAGAGAGACAATCAGGACATCAAGGAAGTCATCAGGCATCTCCTCCTCTTCTAAGATACTCAACAGAACATCAGGAAAGGCTTCGACGACGTTGGGGCCTGTCGCCCTGTAGATCTCGGCAGGAATACCATCCTTTCTCGACGCTCTGCCCGAGTTCGTCTGACGGATCGCCTTTTTAATTTCGTCTAGGGTCGGGGGTTCTGCGAGCGAGTCTTGCATTGGCTGCTGGGGGATCTGGTTCAGTGCGTCTGTGTCAACTGATGAGGGTCGATTAAGCAGGTTACTGAAGTGCTCTTGCCAGCGCTTGCTCAAGCCCTCTTGGTCTTTGATCAGGGTCGAACCGTCCGAGGACAACAACAGTAAGTAGCCTGATGCAGAGGGGCCAAAGACTCAAATCAACCGCCACATTAATAGATAACTATGTTTTCTTAATAATTACCTTCAGCGCCGAAGATAGCTTACATCTGCCGTTATTAGCATCCCCATGCATTTTTTAGTAAATATGGACATTTGATATGCAGTGTTTTGTGGGTCGTATCATCAGATTCAATTAGGGTATGAGAGATTTTCATAGAATTAAGCTTACTGTGTACGTTTCAAGTATTAGTAGCATTTGGACTTTGAGGTATACTTAAACAACGAGTTTAACAAGCTTTCAAATCCACGTCTGATAGTTTCAAGCGATGTATCTTCTTGATGTCCATCATAAAATACATCAACATCGTTCATCTTTTCAGTTTTTGTGTAACGTCTGTTCTTTCATTCGTATGTGTATGTGCCAGATGACATCTGCAGGAAGTTCAGCTGGGTCCTGATTGACGAGCTTTCATAGTGCGAACAATCGAGCAATATCACTCTGTTGAGGACAGACTGTCTTTTGCTGTAAATCACTGTACAACAGCGCAATAACATTTCTGATAGGCAATGCAACTGATGAAATCACGACAGCAAGGCATTCTAGGTGAATCTAGTTTGTCTCATGTTGCTATTCCCTGAGCTGCATTTTAAGAAAGAAATTCCAAATTTTAGTAAGGAAAATTTTACATTCAATCGTCTCTACATCTCCTCTTTGGTGTTACCGTGTAATATGTCGCCTAGCTCTGCAATTAGTAGACCTCTGAAAGTCGAAGTTATGAAATCTGAATATAATCTTCAGAATCTAACATTATATGCTCTAGTCAATGGCAAGATGGACCCCAGTAATCATTCTGTTTTCCAGTATGCAATGACCAACAGTCGGTCAAAAGTTTCGAAAGATAAAAGATAATAGAATCCATATCAGAGGCTTTGTTCTAAATCTTATAGGACCACATTATCAACCACAGTTTCAACTTGTCAGGCCGAAGTTTTTCTGCTCTTTGTACCATATTTTTATCCTATTCAAGCAGCCGCTTTCTAGTTTAGACAACCCCGTGTCCTTTCTTATTCCGGTACAGCTTTGTGTACTGGTGTCGGAGCTCATATTTTCCACCCCGACCCTTGTTTGTTTTCCAGGCAGCCGGTTGAAAATGCCTGTCTCGCACTCTCCGCAAGTCGGACCAATCATACTTACTGGGTGTTGCGCCGACCTAAGCTTATAACAAACTGGTAGCCTACCAGCTCACTATGAGTTCATCCTGTAATTGCTAGGCTCTGGCTGAATTCTCGTTAATTATAAGACCTATTCATCATCATCATTATTTTTTTAAATGTGTCTTGAAATTTAAGGCGGACTGTCAAACGTAACTTTCCAATTATCAAAAGAAATGAATAACAATCCGTAGAAGTAGACATAAATATTTGCTAAAAATTTAATATATCGAATCGAGTGTCTCTGACGATTACAAAGACTGTCAATCGACATTTCCAATGAAATAAAAAGGCCACAAATATAGCAAAATAAATAAATTTCCAAATTTTTTGTTTAGTTTAGTTCTTTTTCAGGGTGAAAGAACAAATCATCATTATGATCGCCAACACACCATAATGTTGTAGACACCACCACCACCACCACCACCACCACCACCACCATCATCATCATCATCATCATCATTTCACGAAAAAATGTCTTAAACTTTAGACGACTGTCCACCGGCAACTAATCAA
>JBCEWB010170758.1:0-10218 GCA_039654565.1 Peronia peronii | reverse complement strand
ATACATACATACATACATACATACATACATACATACATACATACATACATACATACATACATATAAACATACATACAAACATACATACAAGCAACGTACATCCACAAACAAACACACTCACGGACCCACAAGACGCCTCGAATAATCTCTTTTAAAAAAGCAATGCGATTTGCCCACCAATAACGCTTATATAAGTGACTATCAAGGAAACAACAGGTATCAGAAAGCTCTTCCAAACCACCTGGGAAGACCTCTGTATCTCATTTTGGATATAACCGCCTCTACGTCTCCAATGTGAGTATATCTGTTTGATTGTGATCACTAGTGTTTGGATCTACGAGTTCATTTCATTAAGCAATAGAATATCGATAACTTTCTTTTACCAATTACTAGATTATTCGACTTTATTTCGACTAATAAATTGGCTAGAAATAAAATATAGGTTCTCAAACTCAAAAAATTCAAAAGGGTTGGAGCAAATGATATTTCAATGGCCCTAAATCGGTTAATTTTATAGATTCTCTCAAATTTTTGTTGGTCTTTTATGTCAATTTTAATGCAATGGCTCATGTATGACAAAGAGCATTAGCCATAGAACTTATAGTGTCCTGAAATTGAGACAAATATTTTCTATATATATCATTAGATGACCTAAGTGATCTGAGTGATCTAAGTTTTCTGACTGTAGCAGTTTTGACTCTGCACATCACATTTAATTACCTTGATTCAATAAGGTGCATTTCAGAAATATCATCATTATTATTATTGTTATTATTATCATTATTATAATTATTATTATTATGATGATGAACTGTTGTCATTGTTTGAATAAGAATAATGTTAATAAAAACAATAACAATAATAACGTTACAGTGTTGAATATCTCCAGAAATGTTTGATCGACCAGTTGACACAAGCCACCTTTCAAATATTCGAGTAGTTATGTCTCTAGTGAAACACAAGCGATCATTACCTTCTGGGCATTCCAGAAAACGGTAGCAAGTTTTTGCTATCCATTGGGGTCGGATTTTCTTTTTCAGGATGCATTAGGCTGGTAAGACTGACAGCGGTATAACAGCAGGAAAAGGAAAAGTTTAACTTTCTGTCTGCCACAACTTTTATACATAATATTTATTGTTCTCTCGTTTGTGTTGAAGCTTGTGACTTCATTGAACTTTTGAAATAAAAGCCTAAAATATTGGGATAATTTTGAACCATTACAGAATTATAAGTTCTTTACGTTCACAATTGTGCCATGTTAAAGTCCGCGAGTTTTACCAGTCTTCGCGACCATATATTCAGATCTACACTGAAAAACAGATTTCATGTTTTCCATCGACTACGTTGAAAGTTTAAATAATTTTTGCACATTTGAATGGATTAACTACCGAAACAGTATCGAAAAGAACAACGAATGGCAAAGACTTCTGCACAATTAAAAATAAAACATTTAAAGAAACAATTAAATTCAAAGAAAAATTATTTCCATTGGAAAGATATTGGGCAAAAGAGGTCGTGAGAGATAAAAAAATTGAACTAGTGGGCGATAAGGGATAAACATAATAATCTGGAGTTCCACACAACTACTGAATAAAGAGAATGTCTAGAGGATTAGATGTATCTGATGGCTATATGTTGGACACAGTCACCACTTGAAAAAGGAACAGAATTGATTAATGATTGTCATGAGTAACAGAAGTGTTAAATATTATGGCTGCTTCAATTTTCTATTAAGCGAACTAACCTCAAAATTCAAAACAACTATAGATAATGGATCTGAACAACTGCCAACCAAAAGCCACCTATTTTATGACAGAAGACAAAACTGACAAAAAAGTACAAATATCTTGACAGTTATAGAATTAAAATTCTCCTACCGTTTTGTCTAATTACATTGTGCCAGTAACGTGATTGTTGACCTTCGCTGGATATTTATTTGAATATAAGTTGACCCTCTCCTTTATTAAAAAGTATAGCTTTATAATGTCAGGTCTGCAGATTAATTCCACGGTAGTGACATGATAACAGCTAAGAAAGCACTCTTTTCAAGCCATGCGTTTTTGCAAATAATGATTTTTAAAAAATTAGTAATAATATTAAACGAAACAAAACAAAACACAAAACACCACCACCACCACAACAACAATAAGCTATCTTAGCCCTTCGGAAAATAAACGGACTGATGTATCGTATTTGGTGCAGGGTTAGGAATTTAGGACTTGAAAATGTTGAGATCAATATTTCCATTAACAAAAGAATCTCTTTTCTTTTGTTTCAATGCTCAATAATTGATCAAGTGCACTTTTAAGACAGTGGTACAAATCAAAAGTGAAGACTTTTCAAACATAAACACATGTGTCACTTTTTATTAAGTATTTAGGTCTGAGAAAAGAAAAGTCAAATAACATAGTCTGAATTTCAATTGTCTTTTTTTTCTTTTAAAGTTTTCCTGCAGTGAATTATGAAATGTAATTTGAGATAATGTTGATAATAATACGTTTTTGCACCCGTCCGAGAGGGAGGCATTTTGTACTGTCACATACAAGGACTGTTCTAACGTTCCCCTCTTTCTCACACCCTCCCCCAGCCCGCTCTCCCCACTTTAAAAGCTCACTTCGATAAAGGAGTCTTTAGATTACTTCTAGCCTTAGCACATAAGGGCTCTCAATAACGCTGTCTTGGCTGGCTAAGCTTTCATATCGACGTCCATCCTTCATTTTCTAGCGCGACTATCATTCTACAATGACTAAGTCACTTTAGACTTTTTTGAAAACAGGGACACAATCCGTCTTGTGCAAATTCAAAATTAAACTTTTGGCAAAAGTGGAGGTGGTTTAAAAAGTAGCATTGGATTAACGAGACAAGAATTTATGTTCATTTTGATTGTTAAGTTAAATAATTAGATGACTTGTGTAGCGATGATTATGATCTGCACAGTAATTCAAAAACCTAAAAACAAACAACAATACAACAAATGAATAAATTAGATATGCCCAAATGTGTCGTAGATTGACCTTGAAAAAGTCATCTCCTGTTGTCGCCTGGTACAGGAATCATTTTTTTTTTTTGGCAACCCTAAACTAACTAGCCTAAAAATGGCTGGAAATGTCATACTATGGCCTGGAACTCTTCGAGACAGCTTTCAATTTCGTTCCTGTATTGTTATTGTTATATGCTACATAAAACATTTATTATTTCCTTATTTAAGTTTTGTGGCCTTTATATTAGAGAACTTGGAAACGGCATCTCCCTCTCACTGGGCTGGATAGTAGCTTAATCCTTTGTTTCCTGCATGGCAAATGAAACGCATCCAAGTTTCCGTCACAGACATTTCTTGATCCCTTCCTTCCTATACGCTTGTACAGATGAAATGTGGAAAATATTGGCAAAGAATGGATAACACAATGAGCTAAGTAAAGCTGATTATTTTCCAATGCAGAAAGATTGAAAATTATTGCGCTCTTCTTTGGAGTCGGAGCTACCATATTGGGGACACTGATTAATTCTATCGGTTCTGTCTTGAATGTGATCATCATTTTTAATTGCACAAAAAAAAATCGATCTTTTGTACTTACTTTTTCAGCCATCTGAAACAGCTATCATCATGAAAGGTGAGTTCAGATTTAAAAGATTATAATATAATGTTTCTCTAAGCTACATTACACGTGTGCCACATTAATTCATTTAATAGTTCTGTTTTAATTTCAAATTGATTCTTTCCTGCCTGTGGGTGAGGTAAGATTTTTTCCCCCTATTTTAGGACCAAAGGCAGAGAAGTTTTACAAAATTCCTTAGAATTGTATAATTTATTATGTCACTGCTTTACATGCCATCCATACCTAGAACTCCTCCCCTTCCTCCCTACAGTAATTTCAACAAAACAGTTGTTTAGGAATGCGCCGATTAACATTTACATTTTGTTTCCTCTTTGGCAATAAATTTGCCCATGAGACTTTTTGTTTTGTACAGTGAAGATGGGGCAGTATCCATGGTAAACAAATATCAGTCAAATCTGAAAAATGATGTAACAATAAGACTAATCTGTCCCCAAACGATTGTGGGGAAATTTTGATTTTCCAAATGGGGAAAGGAATATGATAGTGTAATAGTTTATGAACTATATGAAGTTCGTCAATTCGCATTGTTCTTCGAAGTTCCAGCAGTTAAAGTTTTTACAGAATAGTCAAGGCAGAAATTTTCAAGCGACTAAAATAGACGATAAGATCTAAGTCTGGGCGTTGCCCCGCCAAATTTGAACAAGAGATAAGAAATCTTATGTAAACTGAAGGCAAGAAATTGAGTGTGTGTATTCTATGATAAAATAAGAGAAGAGGGGTGGAGGTTGGGGGCAACTTTATTTGTGAAATGAACTTATCACACTATGTGCAGTCACGGCCTTCCGTTTTACGACCTAAAGCAAGATAGTACGGCGTTCTTTTTCCACTGTTCAGAAACGATAACGAAATGGTGACCTTTCGCTTTACACCCAGTTGTCCGATGCGATATGAAACTCAGCGCGCTATCATTTGCTCCGGGATGATAACCGTTCCTCAGTAGTAGAAAACAAGATTTCGTGGAAAAAAAAACCAACGGGAACATTGTCCTTGGCCTTAGGTTTGCTTCACTTTTTTTTTGGCCTTGTTCCTTTGGGTAGGAAATTTATGACTAGAACTCTTCGCTGTGATGTTATTGAACCTAGATGCCCTCCACATAATCGTAGTAGTAAGTAGTGTTAATGATTTATTGACGTAGGAAAAGGCTTGACGTACTTTCAGTGTTGTTGTTTTCCCACCTCCGTTTCTACCGGCCAGTATTCCTTGCACCATTTACTGTGTATTGGAGGATCACCTTCGTCAAACCACTCGATCTTACATTGTGGCCAAACCAGTCGAGTTTCCTTCTACAGACGATTGACAGAAACGATAAGTGTGGACCGATGGCGTTAGTTATGCGGTCCCTAACGACAATGTTGGTCACATGTCCTTGTAGCTGATATTCAAGATTTTTCGGTAGCATCTCATCTCAGACACCTGAATTCTCTTCTCTAGATTTTTGTTCTGAAAACACTGGCCTGGAAATAGCCAAAATGTCTCTTATGAGAAGACGGATTATTTGATTTTCAGCATAAGACTGAAAAAACAGATTTTAATGTTACGGTAAATGCGTAATTTGTCTCTGAAATGACAGGATTAAGGTTTTACTTTGATATGGTTCGTATCCTATGAGCTTGAATTAGTACAAAATATGAGTTACGGTGACACAACGCTATAGCTTTTTTAATGTGAAATTTAATGGCTCTATAATGTGTGATCCAGTCACACTGGGAATAACTCACTTTGTCATTTCTTTCACCTGAGATTTTAACTCAAAATTACGAGTTTATAATGACGCTTTTGTATTTCCATTCGTTCATCCTCCATCCATCTATTCATCTATCATTCCATCCATCCATTCACCCATCAATCCATTAATCCCATGAAGCATACAATTAACTTTTCTCTCCATCTCTTGTTTCAGTTTTTTGCCCGTTGTGTGTCTGGGTAAGTGGCTTTTATGTTTGGTTTTATTTGTTCTACATATAGTTCTAAGTTTCATTCCAACGATGAGTAACAGTGGCGATGAGTGTTTTCTACCACAAAAGCTGCCTTCCAAAATCCACTTGGCCATGAGTTTCAAATTTCAGAACTTCAGAAGAAACAAGCTCTTTTAAATATACATATATCATGAGCTCTTAACAAATGTTTTTTCTAGCAGGGTCAGAGAGTTGAATAAAGTAGAACAGAATAGAACTAAATAAAAAAATGGAAGACAGTAGAAAAAAAAATGAAATAAAATGAATTAAAGTGAACAAAGTAAGATAATTAATAATAAAGAATAAAACTAATAGAAAGTATGATAAACTAAAGCAATATAAAACGAAAACATAACAAAACCAAAATGAATAAATAAAAGGAGAAATGACTCCCACACTATTTTATTCAGGTTTTTTAAAGGTTACACCTTCACCGAAATAAATCAACCTACAAAAATATTTGTTAAGAAAAAAGTAAACATACACACATACACGAATACCACCATGAAAATAGCACAGTTCATAAAAATCTGTTTCACCCCATGTTTTGATTTTAACAAATAACTTTAGTAACAATTGTAGCTATAATACTTTTCCCTCTCTTTTTTCGTTATAAACTAATGATCAACAGACAACAGCCTTCATAAGCAAAGAAGCAGCCAAAATACTCCAATGAGTGGGCGAGGCAGCAGATTCTGAAAACTCTTTCACTGAATTTTAATTCCCAACCATATTGCTACTCTCAATGGGATCATGTCAGAACATATTGTAATTTTTGCTAAACCCATTCGATTTTGCTAAGAGCCCATTTTAAAATAAGTAAAATCACATTTACAAATTGACCAAAGGTTGCTACCACTGCTGTTGATATCACGAACAATATTTGTCTCAAAACTACTACAACTAATATTGTTGTGGCCGCTACTATAAGGATATCGATAATATATGTTATCTATTTTTATTTCTTTATCTGATTATTTTTGTCCATCATTAGTCAATTGAATTATTACTGTGATCATTATAGAACCATTACTGCAACTCTGCTTCTCGTCATTAACATAAACCTACTACTGTTACTATTACGAGAACGACTACTACAATTAATACTAAAACTACAAAAAATGAATGCTACAATTATTGCAACTACTGTTTGTACTATTTCTGCTATACTATTCTTACTTTTACTAGTGGCATTGAAATTAATGGCACTTCACCACTATTACTACTACTACTACAACTACTACTACTGCTACTACTACTACCACTACTGCTACTGCTACTACTACTACAACTACTACTACTGCTACTACTAGTACTACTACTACTACTACTGCTACTACTATACTACTACTATTACTACTACTACTACTACTACTACTACTGCTGCTACTACTATTACTACTACTACTACAACTATTACTACTATTACTATTACTACTACTACTACAACTATTACTACTACTACTATTACTACTACTACTACTGCTGCTGCTACTACCACTACCACAACCACTACTACTATTTCTACTACTACTATAATACCACTACCACTAATACTATCACTATTGTTATTTTTATTTATGCCGACAGTTAGAACAGCCTAATATTCTGTATTGCTGCCACAATAACAAGTACTTAGGATGGCCGTCCTCTCTTGTTCCTGTAGTAGTGTCTTCCACTGACTGAATCTATCCAGGTTTGGTGAGCAAGGATCACGTATCTCCAGGGGAAGGGGTCAAAGGGGATCAACTGAAACTGATAAAACTGTGCGTTTTAACACAGTATGTTACATCCCTCTCACTCTCTCTCTTTTCTCTGTCTCCCTGTCTCTCACTGTCTCTCTCTCCATCTCTCTCTCTCTCCGTCTTTCCCTCTCTCTCTCTTGTTTTCCTCTTTCTGTCTATCTGGCTCTGTCTCTCTCTTGGACTCTCTCTATCTTTCTTTGTCTTTCTCTTCTCTGTCGCTCTCTCTTTGTCTTTCTCTTCTCTTTCTGTCTCTCTCGTTGTCTCTTTCTTTCTCTTTCTTTGTCTCTCTCTGTCTCTCCCCCCTTGTCTCTCTTTCTTTCTCTTCCTCTCTCTCTCTTTTTGTCTCTGTTTTTCTTTCTCTCTCTCTCTTCGTCTCTCTCTGTCTTTCGCTCAGTCTATCTCACTCTGTCTCTCTCATTGTCTCCCTCTGTGTCTCTCTTTTTCTTTCTTTCTCTCTCTCTCTCTTTGTCTCTCCCTCTCTCTCTTTGTCTTTTTCTCCATCCCCCTCTCTCCACCACAGGCAGATAGCAAGCGGTGGTTTTTGAGCCGTTCTGTGAGAGAGTGAGTGAGTGAGTGAAAATGCGCGTCCTTTGTTAGCTTCCCATGTCAATGCTGGCCTGTGTGTGAATTGATGCCAGTGTTTGATTGAGGTGTAGAGTGGGGAGGATGAGGCAATCGTTGGAGCGTATGAGAGAGACAGAGAGAGAGAGTGAATGGGTGTGTGGATAGGTGGATGGATGGATGGATGGATGGATGGATGGATGGATGAATTGATGGCTGGCTGGATGGATGGATGGATGGAGGATGGATAGATGGACGGACGGATGTAGAATGGATGAAAAAGGTTAAAAAAGAAAGAACAAAGATAAAAAAAAAACAGCTCAAGATCTCATATGGAATAAAGTGCAAGAGAGATAGAGAGAGAGAGAGAGAGAGAGAGAGGGGGGGGGGTTAAAGATAACTTCGGGAGTAGGCATAACTTAATTTTAAAAAAAAAAATACAGGTTGGAAGAGAAACGTGAGGTTAAAATATAAAAACCCTCAGCCCCACAAAAAAAAAACAAAAAAACAGAGACTGCCTAGTTAGTAGAAGACAGAGGTAGGATATGTGGAGAGAAGGAAAGAGATAGAGAGAAGTGACGTTAGAACTGGATTAGGAAATATCTGGTGCACATAGCATGAGAGAGAGAAAGAAAAAATGCGTGAATGAGCACGCAATTAGTACGAGCGAACCAAAACAGACCCCCCCCCCCCTCCCTAAAAAAGAACAAACAAAAACCGACGCATTTTTTCCATCCTGTAGCAGGCCTGTGAGTCATTAGTTAATACCTAGTCGACGTCAATATAACAATGCTAATCTAACCTGCTTTGAGGAAACCGTTCTTCCGTGAAAATTTGTAATGTAAAGAAATCACCAGTTTAGTTTTCACGATCTTTTTTTTTGTTGTTGTTGTTACGAATAGGGAATGAAAGACAGTTTTCAGATCCAAGGTTTTTTTTTTTTTTTGGTGTATTTGTGGACAGTTAGATCTAATCTATTCTGTGACAGAAACAAACGATTTGCCAGAACACGTTACAAGTGCGCTACATGTTCAAAAATGCCTCAATATGTCAGATACGACACTTTAGCAAGGACTTTCTGACTCCCCGAGGGCTAAAGATGGAGACACACAAAAAATGGCATGCATGCGCGTGTGTTTGAGGAAGTGTATGTGGCTGTGTGTGTGTGTGAGTGAGTAGACAAGTGAGTGAATGGGTGAGTGTGTGAGAGTGAGTGAGTGTGTGAGTGAGTGAGTGAGGAGAGCAGGGAGGTTTGCAGGAGTAATCTCCATCTGTGTGAATGCGCGTAACATGCGGTGAGCAATTGAGGACAGCACTCAACTCGTGTCTCGCATTCACACCAATTCCATCTCTCTCTCTCTCTCTCTCTCTCTCTCACACACACACACACACACACACACACATTCTATTTTTATCGCTTTATTGTTCTTTCTTTCCGTTCTTGATCTTTCATTTCTGACGCTGTGTATCTTTGGTACATGTCCTGGTGGGCTTTGTAATGGTAATTACTCAGTGGGTGAAAGGTTTACTCACTCAGTGACTCACTCATTTGACTACTGACAGAACGAGTGAATGAATGAATTAATTAATGAGTGAATGAATGGCTCATTCGGTCACAACTCCTGCATTCACTTGATCACTTAAATACTGGTTCACTCACTCACTCACTCATTCACTCACTCACTCACTCACTCACTGACTCACTCACTCACTCATTCACTCACTCACTCACTCACTCACTCACTCACTCACTCACTCATTCATTCATTCACTTATCACTCATTCATTCACATACTCACTGACAACCTCACTTAGTCACTCACTCACTCACACATGCCCATATTCCTCCGTCCTTTCCCTCTTTCTATCTCCATGCCCATATACCCCTCAAAGACCTTAACTAACCAGTATGTCTTCTCTTGCTTTTTTTTTTCTTTATCTGCTGTGAGTTTTTCCCCTCCCCCCCCCCCCCCCACACACACACACGCTCACATACACACACACACACACAGACCCCCCACACCCGCACACTAACAGCTTAATGGAATGAGCTCGCACAAAGAAGTAAATCAAATAAAGGCTTAGGTGAGCCAACCGCGGGGAGGGTTAGCTCAGCTCGGAGTTTTTTGAGGGGTCTTCTTTTGTGTTTTGTTTTATTGGGGGCAAAACAAAAATAACATCATCATCCATGTTTTATTTAACTTGAGGCTGTAGAGGGATGGAAGGAACGGTAGGATGAAGAGAACGGGGAGGTGGGGGGGGGAGGCATAGATAGATAGATAGATAGATAGATAGATAGATAGATAGATAGATAGATAGATAGATAGATAGATAGATAGA
>JBCEWB010170747.1:0-10218 GCA_039654565.1 Peronia peronii | reverse complement strand
GATAGACAGACAGATAGATAGATAGATAGATAGATAGATAGATAGATAGATAGATAGATAGATAGATAGATAGATATTCACTCTTATCAGAGAAGGCTAAGAAGGTTCTGCGTGTCTGTTAATACCTTACCCACGTTAAGAACTCTTGGCAGTTAAAAATGGGATGAAGAGTAGGCGGAGACGATGCTGTCGGGGCAAAATTTTCAAATTCCAAATTTCTACCCATGAAAATTCTTCTCATCAAAAACAGGGTAGGCCTTGAAGCCGAGAAAATGCTACTTTCTTAAGACTAATGGGCTATATACACGATGTTTTTAAAAACGAAATATTATGACAGTAATGATGCTTATAGTTTGCAGGCCTACTAGCAGTGGCTGCAACAGGTTCGGCATTTCGGAAGTCTTGTCTTTTTTGTAACATACAACAGCAAGTCAGTTAACACTTAGAATATCATGTGATATGAACAAACATAAAAGAGAAGCACTTAAAAATAAAACCGCCGGGTCAAGTGAGTGAAGAGAACAGAGCAAAGGAGTAAAAGAGAAATGAAGCGAATAGCGCAATAACCAACATTTCAATGAAGAGGTGGCCTCTGTTATCAGTATGGACTTGTAAGGAAATCCACGCACAACCTTGGAATTTGAACTAGATGTAGAAAGAGAATTGACAGAAAATCGGTGCGACAGCTCGGTATTCTAAACTGGTAGTTTTTTCTTTGAGCAAGGTCGTACTTCAGCCTGTCTACAATTTTCATAATACTCGTAATAAGTAATAAAGATTCCTAATCATTATCTTTCTGTTTATAACCGAAACTAAACGAACACGAAAGGAACGACGAATGGGAAGGGAGAGTACTCTCATGAAGTATATGAATGCAAAAAATGTCTTCGAACTGAAAGTACCTGATGACCGAAGTCTGTCTAACAGACGTAAATCAGAAAATGGGTCTAGAATTGCACTTTGTACCCGATCCATTAGCAGTCGTCGTCATTTTGCTGGGAATTTGCAATACTGCCGTGGCATCAAATGGGGACCGTTCTTATGTTTTTGGCAAATGTGTGCAATGGTGTGTCAATCACCGGTGCACAAACATCACCCAGTTTGTTCTTGCACAACCTCTGCCCGAAAGAATTCTTCTCTGGTCTTGCAGTGACGACTGTAAATACCACTGCATGTGGTCTACAGTTGAAGCCTTTCAGAAAGATGGTAGTCAAGTTCCTCAGTTTTATGGAAAAGTAAGTAGATCCAAACGGTGGAGAATTAGATCTAGATCTATGACTGGACGGTCAATGCGTCACTTCGGGTCTTAGTGTCACCTATGTCTGCATCAAGTCAGACTGTACCAATTTGAACCAAAATTGGCTGATTTCAATAGCTCTGTGGTCAGAAGAAATAAGCCAGTTTTGGTGCAAATTGGTACAGTCTGACATGATGCGGACTTAGGTGACGCGAAGACCCGACGTGACGCATTGACCCTCCAGTCCAAATCTAGATCAAGAGAGAAGAAGTCTGAAATTAAGTGATCGTTTGAGTTTGGGGCACTACTTTATTTTTGCGGTCCCGGTCTGTTTCTACTACGGCGACCCGGAATATATCGATTAGTGCCTTCCAATTATATAGCGACATGAATATGATTGCTAATATGTCTATTTGCACGCACAAAATGATGTAGATTAATTACTGTCAATATGATTATGACTGTATTGGCGTTGTCTGAGTGTTTCAAATGACTAATAATTTTTTTCATAGTGCCACACTATGAACAAAAAGAAAACGTAAAAAGAACATACCAACACATCCAGAACGCCCCGACCCCACCCCCTTCCATAATTACCTAGTTGCGAAAGACAACGGAAGGAGACATTACGTCACATCTCTCATTTCTTGAAGTACATATAGATCTGTGTCTCTTGCAGGAAAAAGCTGCCTTACTAAGCTTATGAATAAATATTTAACACATATTTATATATGTATGCTCAAAAGACGAACTAGCATGCTCTGTCGTTTACTGTCATGATTTAGCTTTTAGTATTCTAAGCTAGCCAAAGAGTTAAAAAGCATTATGGCTCTTTTACATAGATATAAAGTAGGAAAAAGGAGTACGCGCTGAAAAAAAATTAACAGAACAGTCGCAATCACGCCCCTAGATAATTGGAAGGCCGTACTCGATATATTTTTCCCTTGTCGGTAACAGTATTGATACCAGCGTAAAGTGAAATTACTATTTGGTACACGGAATATACATTGTAATAGCCTTAGTGACCAAGCATAATCATCGCAGTATCGATATGTGCCATTTAAATCGGGACCGCAAAAAGAAGGTAGTGCCGAGTTTGGAGGCTCATAGCGTCAGGTGGGGGGGGGGGGGCGTTTGCATCCCCTGATATGTTAATTTATTGTGTCAGATTGCACCAATTACCAATTGGTACCAAACTGGCTGATTTCTTCCGGATATAAAGCTATTGAAATCATCCAATTTTGGTTCAGACTGGTGCAGTCTGACATGATGCTGACATAGGTGACGCGAACACCCGCCCTGACGCAGTGACCCGTCAGACCTCTAGATCTACATATTTTATTATTATTATTATTGTAATTTAGCAGGCTTGCTCTAGTGAAATTCATTTTTGTACGACATAATGGAGTCACCGTGACATTGTGCAAATCTTTAACCCGAGGGTTGATCTAAGTGTTCAGCCTCAGGAGGCTAGATTTAGATCTAGATCTAGATTTACTTCTTAATGAAACTCTCTATTACATCTCTGCTGTAAAGAGCTATGTGTCAAATGTGAGGAATTTTTCTGTAGCGGTACATTAAATTATTTTCACTCTTCATAATGAAAATGAAGTAGCCACTGAACAATCATCCATACGAAGAGAACTTCACCAAAATGACTGGGATGAAAGGACAGGTCATACTTATAAATCTCCACTTGCCTGAATAGGTCTTTTATTTTCTTTAAAAATGCTCCCACAGCAACGATCAAGTCACGGCTGCCAGTTAGCCGATCCATTTTGCATGCTTCCAGTTCATATTTGAACATTTCAATTTAAGAAAGAAGCCTTAGGATCAGTTTTCTGTAAAACAATTCCCCATCCACTGCATAGTTTGAGTGACAGTTCTGGAACTGGAAAACGTACTACATGATAAAATAAGACTATACACAAATCGATAAACCATAGAGATGGCCTAGTGTTAATTTCTGCAAATAAATTGCTGTGAGAGCAGATTTCATCTCCGACAGAGAACAACAGTGAATAAATAATAGAGAATTACCCGGTGGTGACAGAGGCATGAAAGGGATGGCCATTTACATGGTCAAGTTATGCTTGCTGGGAGTTAAGATCACGAAGCGAGGCAATAATGGATAATATTATGTTATGAGACTTCAAACGTTCTCTTTTTTTTTCAGATATGGAAGAGCCCAAAGGGGTTAATGAGACAGAAGATGAGAGGAAGTCTGAAGATGTTGAAGAACCTACTACTCCTAATGATAAGCAAGAGGAAGAGGAAGGGTTGGACACAGGCGCTGATGACAACGCATCAGAGGAACAAGCAGGGGAGCAAACTGAAGGAGAAGAGACTTCGGGTGCCGAAACGGGTCCGCCTGCTGAGGAAATGGCAGCTCCTGCTGTGACAGCACTGCCCACTGCAGCTGAAGCTGCTGCAGCGGCTGCCGAAGAGATGCCGCTTCTTTCAGCAATTGTAGACCGCAGTTCTGCCGTCTCTCGGGGGTCTAGTGATAAAGACGAGGATGAAGATAAAGCATCACTGGAAATACAAAGCTATGAATGGGAGCAAGAACTTGATGAGTATGATGAGCCAGATATTTATCCATCTGAAAAAGATTATATTTGGGTCGAAGAACTTGTAGAAATCGTCGAGGAGCAAGAGGCTCCTCCTCAGGAAGAGCCTGGAAAACCTGAAGAAAAGGGTATTGAGGAAGTCACAGAAGAAGCAAAGGCGGAATTGGCTCAGGCAGAAGAACCAGTAAAAGAGAAGGTAGAGGAAGAAACAGTCCAGGTCGTAAAAGGAGAGGAGGAAGAAGAACCCGTAGATGAGGTCTTTGTTCCTGGGATGCCCCAGGAACATGAGCTGGAACCAGAGCCAGAGGTGCCCCAAAAACAGTTCAGAACTGTGTTGGTGAGAAAGCTGGTTGAACGACCGCCCAAAATTCACTATGTGCCCGATATGGAGAGACACACTCATCGTACCGACGATAAGTATACCTTTCGGAGACCTCCTCTTTTTTTCGTTCATTCTTTTGGGTTTGACAGCCAACGCATGGCCAACTTGCATGTTTTAGACAGCACAACCTTAGTTTACATGTCGGGATTTGTGCTCACTCTATTCAACCATGTCACTTTAGAAAAGAAATATCTGAGATGTATTGGAGGTGCCTGTTTTGGAGCTCTTGCCATTCACCCCAGCAGGAAGCTATTTGCAGCTGCCGAAAAGGGAAAGAATCCTTTGATAGGAATTTGGTCCTGGCCTAAGCTGCAGCTGTTCAGGCAGCTTAAGGAAGGAACAAATAAAATATATGCCTCAGTCAATTTTAGTCCCAATGGTAAACTTCTAGCCTCCCAAGGAGGAGATCCCGATTATTTGATTTCCGTATGGAACTGGCTGGCCGAAATTCCTGTGTTGAGAGTGAAGTCTCATGCTCAAGATGTCTATAGAGTGACATTTTCCCGGGAGTTGGCCGGACGACTGACCACCTCGGGCTTGTGTCACATCAAATTCTGGAAAATGGCACATACATTCACTGGCCTAAAACTAAAAGGAGACATCGGTCGCTTTGGGAGAACGGAGCTGTCCGACGTAGAGGGATATGTTGAAATGCCGGACGGTAAAGTCTTGAGCGGTAGCGAATGGGGAAATTTGTTAGTGTGGGAAGACGGTTTGATCGTGGCCGAGCTTTGCATTAAAAATGAGGTGCCATGTCACGATGGGATTGTCCGTCAAATTTTACTCCACGAAGGGGAATTCTACACAACAGGTCAGGATGGTTGGGTGAAGACATGGAATTTTGATTCTGTAGACACAGCTGAAATTAACACAACTGAGGAGAGTATGAAAGTACCTATGAAAGTGATAGCCCAGGTTCTAGTCAATGACGGTGCAGATATATGGTCAGTTGCACAAGATATACCGGACCCTAATACTGCGTCGGTGTTCTGGTTCGCTCAAGACGGAAGGGGATCCATATGGAAAGTCGACTTGTCTTTTCTTAACACTGCAAAGGACCCAGTGCTCATCTCAACAGCGCATGGGGGGCCGATTGTGGGTTGTCAGTTCTCAATGGCAAATTGCCTCCTTGCTACACTGGGCGCTGACGGACAGGTCAGGGTGTATAATTACATAAAAAAAGAACTTGTTGCCAGAAATACTTATATTGCCGCGGGCACTTGTCTTCTGTGGCCCCCTATCATAGATTCCAGCTGCAACACCATGATCGCTGGTTTTGCTGATGGTACGTTCCGTGTCATAGTTCTGTCTGGTAGACCTTCAGATGACTTGCCGATGTCGTTGAATCTACAGCAAATAAGAAAACCTCATGGACGCAAATTAACGTGTATGGAAGTACATCGTGATGGTGGGTATCTTGTGACAGGGGGTGAAGATGGCAATATCTTTTTCTTTGATGTATTTCAAGATTTTAAACCGATGGTGTTCATAACCATGCCAGCATGGAAACCTGTGAGGACCATACACTGGGCAAAACATCCTGAGGAAAAAATTGTGCTCGTTGCCCTAGATGGTGCCACAATACAGGAAGTTCAAATGCCAGAATGGAAGGACATAAATAATGAAATCTCCTATTATCATGTCGATGCTAAATTGTTGCGACGGATTGA
Organism: Peronia peronii; assembly: GCA_039654565.1. Taxonomy (NCBI): domain Eukaryota; kingdom Metazoa; phylum Mollusca; class Gastropoda; order Systellommatophora; family Onchidiidae; genus Peronia; species Peronia peronii. Next base: position 4,359 of record JBCEWB010170747.1, on the reverse strand, counting down.
CTTTCAGAGTGTAAAATCGGTATTAAGACACAATGAAGAACTGGAAAGAGAGCGGATCGCCGAAGAGGCCCGAATAGCACAGCAAGAAGAAGAAAACAAGCAGAGGATAGAAGACGGCTTAGAGACTCAGTCTGAGCAGGATTTCCGGCTTCTCCACGAAGCAGAGGAATTGGAAATGCAGAGACTAGAGGAGAAACCCAAGAAAAAATGGGAACCGTACATACCTCCAGAACCTAGTCCAATATTGTTATTCTGGACGTCACCGTTTGGAGAAAACAGCTTGCTCTTGTCCATGGGAAAATACGATGCCGGCTATCTGTATCAAGTTGAGTTACAAGAAAGTGACAACATTGCATACGGGGAACCCAATCCTCAGGAGCCCATTGACGCCACGGGAGTGCCTGACTCTGACGATGTTCCAATTACTGCTGTAGCGCTGAGCAAGGAGGGAGATACGGCCTATATGGGACTTGAAGATGGCAGAATACGAGTGCAGCGCCTAGATGTTCCGTTTGACCTGAACCATTTGGGCAGCCACTGGACAGAAGGGACACATGACTGTATTCGAGGAAGCATCACATCCATTGCTTTAGACAGAGAAAACGCCTTTCTTGTAACATGCGGAACAGACGGCAATTGTTTCCTGCACTGCTTATTGTCACCGCAGGAAATGGAAGACTATGTTATCAGTCAAGAGCTAGTTCAGGTTCCTGCAGTTGTTCAGCGAAAGGACGTTCAAGACATCCATGATCCCAATGCCTTCACGCTTGAAACCTCAAAATCTGTCGAAAAAGAATTAGCTCTTTTGGCAGCTGCAAAGCGGAACAAGGCTGCAAAAAGAGAAGAACTAATTAGACTCCGTCTCTGGTACTGTGATATTTTGAGACGAAATAGCGAACTCCCGGAGAGCATTCGCCTGACACCTGTAGAGCTTGCAATCCACACGGACAGTGAAGGGCGTCGTCAAGCAGTACAAGAAGCTGGACTGAAGCAACTGCAATTAGAAATGGCATGGGAAACAGAGCGATGCAATATTGCACTGAATAAGCTGAAATCCTATTATAAAGATTGTTTAGAATGCGAGCTCTTTATTGTTAAGGCATTCAACTCTGACCTATCTGTGAGTTCATTCCGTGCCTCCAAACTGCCTGAATTTTTTGATGAGGCAAAAGATTTGATTTTGAATCAAAGAACCCCAAGAGGTGTAGAATCAGACATAGCAGATGATGATGCATCGAGCGTCACCAGCTCTGTTTGTGACACTGAATCGAGACCCAGGAGGAAAAAAGGTATGGATAAATGGGTACACATTAGAAATGTTCGACTTTGGGAGCGGAAACAAAAAAAAGTGCACAGACAATCAGTGTGGAAAAATTTTTTGGCCACCGAGCCTAGAGGAAAAGAACTCAGAGAAGAGGATCGAGCGATAGAAGATGCTCGAGCAAATATGGGAGATCTGAAACTGAAAACAGCAGCTGATTATAAAGTTCCTGATGCTAAAAAGTTAACGGAACACCGAGCCAGAAAGCGATTGGTGCATCTAGAAGAGCTCATGTGCGACATGAAATCTGACTTCAACAAGAAGTTGCTTGAGCTTCGGCGTCAAAAAGCGACTCTCATTGATGAAATACGAAAGTACGTCCTTATAATTTCTGACCAGCAGAAGCTGCTGGATCCTGAAGAGATTTTAGAGTTGCCGCACGTCCCCAACATGACCATTGCTGAAAATCCTAAGTCCTACATGGATTACACTATAAACGACATCAAAGTCTTCAAAATTGAACTTACCGAGAAGATGACACCTTCAATCTCGTCAACCTCCCTAGTAAAGCCGAGGAAAGGAGAAGTGTCATCGAAGCGAAAACAGCTTGCTGCTAGTCACTTGTATCGAAAAGCTTCCAGCGGCATTGCACTTGCTATGAAAACGAAAGAAGGTTATCCCGACGATTCTGTGGTGAAAGTTGAACAGGAAATCGACTTGGGTGCGTACGTTGAAGTGCATCAATATGAACCATCCCCGTTGGAAAGACAGATCGAAAAGATCAAGCAGGAGAAAGCTAGACATTACCAAAAATACTATATACAGAAAATAGAGGAAGCCAAATTGATATTTGACGCCAGGCTAAAACTTATGAGACACAAAAAGATAAAATTAGACTATTTGCTAAAACTTGCCGATGAGCGGATGGTTTTGTTGACAGAGGAATTTTTGTTGGCCAAGAAAAGCGTCGCCATGGAGGCTGACATGGAGAGTAAGATGAACGAGGCAGCTAAAGAGCGGAGGGACTGTACCCAGCAGCTTAAAATGTATAACAAAAAAATAGAGGCTGTGAAGAAAGAGCTTGAATCCTTCACTAAGCAAAGAGCTGCGTTACTACAGGAGGTGGTTCAGATTGGTACTAAGACCCCCGGCTTCGAACGATATTTGGTGCGAGTCTTTAATAAAAAGATCAGCAAACCGAAAGTGAGGCAACGCTCTGGCAGTGAGGTCACATCAGTGGGGTCGGACAGTGACGAAAGTGATTCTAGCAGCGACATGGATATGGACTTTGATGAAGATGACGACGACGACTACGATGTCGATCTACCTCCGCCTGAGCTCAGCAAAGAGGCCTATGATCAGGTGATTGAAATCCGAGGACGACGAGTCGTTCTTGACGATGCTGAGATCATCTACAGAGAAAACTACGACGAACTTGCAGCAATTATCAATCAGCTCAAAGTACGAATCAGCAACGCTGACAGGGAAATAGAAAGAGGCAAGAGGGAAGTCGAACAATTTTCTAAAGAAAAACAGCAGCATCTGAACAATTTAGATTGCACCGTGTCCATCAAACCACATCAGATTTACTTTATAGAAAACGATCTGTGTAATGCATTGGTCACAGAGGAAGATGCGATCAAGCATCTGCACCGCCGCATTCCGGAGTTGCGACGAGAAAAGAAAGCACAGAAGAAGAAGGCGAAGGAGGTCAAGAAGAATCACTTTCTGCTGCAGCGAGATAAACATAAATTTGAAGATCGGTACTGGCCCCTACACTAAGTTCATGATAGCCTATACACTCCCCGATTTCTAAAAATATTCTTCTCTTTCAACTTTTCATCCTTCCAGCATTTAGGAAAACAACCAAATATTCTGTGCACTGTATGCCCATGCAATCTTTCCTTCATAGAAGTTTCAACTTTATTTTGTTTATTTTTTCTTTCTTTCTTCTTTCTCTCTTTCTTTTTCTTTCTATCTTCTCACTTTCTTTTTTTTTTTTTTGTCTCTTTTAATTCAGCAAGATGTAGTCACGAATTCCTCTATTACAGGCTGGCGGAGATGAGCAAGAATTGTGACAAAGAAATGGCTAAGAAATTCGGTATCGTGTGCGATCCACGTTTCTTAGAGAATTTCAGTGGCGATCCGACAGTGAAAAAACTGCAGCAAGATCTGGATAAACTTAAGGCAAGTATTGAGTGAACGAGTGTTGAGTGTTAAGGCAAGTATTGGGTGTCAGCAACACTTGACAAGAATATAACTTTTAGCGCTAGGCCACTCCAACTACTATCCCTTCCACTACAGAACAGCCACATAATTGTCATTAATTATACTCCTTTTGACAGCTAATTCTTCTATCACCACCACTACAGGTACTACTAGTACTTTCACTACCGACATTAAAACTATTGCCACTACTACTATTATCACTACAACAACTGTTTTCTTACTATTATCACTACTACTACTACTACTACTGTGACTACTACTACTACTACACCTCCTATTAATGTAACTACTACAAATATTACTACAACTTTTTCTTCTATTATTTCTGCTGCTGCTACCACTGTTACTGTGGTCGCCACTATCGTTACTTCTATTACTGCCAATTATTTTCTACCATAACAACCATCACTACACGTACTTAAATAAGTGATAAAAGTAATAAATAATGTCAATGTAATTGTTATGAATTCTTCTTTGAACTTTCCTGAAAAAAAAAAAACCAGAACGTTGCAAATTATTTTATTACGTGAATATTATTGTACAATCTTTACAGGCTGATTATGCGAAGACCATGTATAAACTAAAACAGACCGAAAAGGACATACAAACTGAACGCCTTAAGGAAGAGAAAAAGCAATCTGTTCGTTATCTAACCAAGGCTGAACTCATTAACGACATTACTGAAATGAACAAAGCCATGGATGAAGAAATGAAACAGTTGCCATCAGAGTTTGAGGACACGAGCACACAGAAGGAAATAGCTTCTCTGAAAATGGTGCGTGAATATATGTTTGTATATTTGTATGTATGTATGTATGTATGTATGTATGTATGTATGTATGTATGTATGTATGTATGTATGTATGTAT
>JBCEWB010170736.1:0-10218 GCA_039654565.1 Peronia peronii | reverse complement strand
CAACAACAAGAACAACAAAAATGAAAATGAAGTGGCCTTGAGACATAAGGTAGCGGTACGGTCGCATGGGTCTTCAATCAGGGGAGGTAATTCGATAACTAAATTTGCATCCCTGGTTCAATTTAGCCTCTTCGGATATAACAAAATAGCAATAGAATAAAAGGATTTCCATTCTCCGCAAATTTCGTTTTAACTGTTTTAGAGTGTATATGTATTTAATTTACATGTGGGAGGAGGGGGGAGGGGGGCTGAAGGGGAAAGGGTGGGGCGGCACCTGGATTGGGTAGTTTCGGGTTAAAGTGTCGATGTCTGTTTATATTTTGTATCGTTACAAAGAGTAATCATTTCTGTACCAGATTAAAGATCCAGAATAATCAAATGACAAAAAAGTGTTTATTGCATGCAGATTTTTATTTTTTAAAAAAAAAAGATTTGGGGGGGGAGGGGACTGGTTAGTCCAAATTCAGCTCAGTTCCTTATCAAATTGAGGGAAAAGATGACATGGTCAACTCTTTTATTCTGCCCCTATTGATAACAGCAACTGCTGAATTCAACACGGGTCTTTTGAGGATTTCTACTGTTTAATAAAATCGCTGGACTTTGCTTGGGGAGCTTACTCATTCAGCTTCAATGAAGTGAAAGCAGAAAGGAAATGCCTCTACGAAAGTATATTAGCTTATCGAATAGCAAATATAGGCGCCAGGGGGCCATTTGAGACCCAAGAAAAAGCCTTCAGGTGGCATTAGAGAGAGGAGGCTTAATATTTCATGTCCTGTGGTTACTCCAACCAAATTGTAGAGTTTTGAGCATGGTAAAGCTTTTTTAATGTGTACTACAGTCAATAATTTTTTTGCATTTTTCTCGAAGCTTTGATTTTTTACATGATTTTTCTGTCTCCTTCAAAACTTACCAATATTTTTTCATCATAATTTGCATACATAGTTTCCTTGACATAATTCTAAAAATGACAAAGGCTCTTTATTGTATCACTTTTACTTTTTGAAAAAAATTCTAATGAATAAAAATGTCAATTTTGTACATATTTCATACATGGCATTTTCAAAAATTCAATTTAAAAAAATGTCAATAAAACTCAAATTTCCTGGAGTAATTTTTTAGATATTAGATGACAGGCAAAGTTTGGAACGATTTAGTGTGGTAATAACTTTGACGAACAGGGCAAAATTAAAGATGGTGGCCGTTTCCATGGCAACCAGACACGCCAGCAAGTTTCCATGGACCTAGCCCGAATCAGACAACCATGCCAAGTACACATGCACACAGTAAAATGGCCTAAGGTCAAAGGCAAAAAAAAAAAAAAGGGTTTTCAGGTCCCATCTTCCCTCCTCCCCCACCTCTCCCCTCTCCTCTTAAGACTAAAATGCTGATGTGTTGTTACGATTTCAATGATGACATATTACATTCATATTTATGAAATGACAATTTATGCCTTGGGAGATAAAATATGGGTACTATAATAATAGTTAGTACTTTGTATTACATTGGAGAGGAAACTCAGTGCAAAATACGAAGAGTTAGTCTTTGAAGAGCTGCCCGAAAAACTCCTAGGGTTAAAGGGGACTTATCTTATAATGCATTCTGTAATGTAAATATCTGTTTTCAAAACCACATAATAAGTTTATTATTACTTGTCTCGACTGCAGGGACGTCTAATGACAGAAAATTATAATAAAACGAATGTATTTATTGCTGACGAATGTCTGACCTATAATTTAGGAAGGCACAAAATGAACACAATATATGTCTGTCTCGTGAGAATATTGTCAGCTTAATAAGAATTTGCGTACTCTTTTTTCTTAAAAATCTTTTCAGTCCTAGATTTAATGTCTTCGATTTCGTTAGTCTTGGAACAGAAGCCAGATTCTTACATTGCACGTAAAGCTGAATTATGTTATTAATATATTGTTGATTCAACCGTCACCATATTATTAGAACAATATGTACTAACGACATATAACACATAAATACATGAGAGAGCGAGTTAAAATTGTTAGTATCTATTAAATGCAGGAGATAATAGTTGTGGTTATAATAAGCCAATGTTATTTCCTGGACATTTTTAAGTTAGTGATAGTAAAAGATAAATAACATGGTAAAGAAAGAAGATGGGATAAAGTATGAATAATAAACAAGGACGTTTTTAAGTTATTTGTGCCGAAGATTTATTGTTTACCCAGATCTGATTTATCCATTTGGAATTAATTAAAAAAAAAAAAAAAGGACAGTGTATTCCTCTTACTGATAACCGATGAACAGACTGACAAACAGGTAGACTGACGGAGAATTAACTGACAGACTTATGGACTAGAGTAATTGATGGCCTGGAGGGCTGACGGAGTGATTGACTGATTGACAAACAGACCGATTGACTGATGGACGGACAGACTGACTGATTAATGAATGAGCTAATGGACGGATGGACTGAATGACGGTAAAAAGACTAACAGACAGACTGGTGGATTGACGAACCGATCAACGGACTGAGTGATGGATTAAATCGCAGACGGATTGACTGACGGGAGGACTGACTAAAGAATGGACTAACAAATTACTGATAGACCGTCACTGATAGAGTGACAGTTTCTATATTGACTGATAGATTGACTGACGGCCTGACTGACTGCTTCCATTCTCCTTTCCCTCACACACTCCCTTCGCCATACACTCCATCCCTCACTCATCACTCTGTCCCTCCCTCTCTCATCTATCCATCCACCTGTTTACACTTACCCATCCACCCACTGACTCAAATCGAGATAACCTTCGGTAGGAGGTTGAAATAGTATTACAGAACGTAACTGACTCACTCACCCACCCATTCATCCACCTACTCACTGATCCACCCATTCAATCACTCATCCACTCACTCTGTTTGTTTCTTCTCATTCTATACTCCTTTCGTCTTTTCTTTTCTCAATGTTCAATCTCTAGAAGCCCTCTTCCCTCTGTCTCGCTCGTCTCGTTCGACTGGGCTGTCTAGATGAAAAAAAAAAAATCCATTCCGCCCATAAGTTGAGAGAGAGAAAACGGTTCCGTGCATAAAAGTATAAAATTCAGACCAGACATCCCAAAATGGGGGTCATACAATAAGTAAACAGATAGAAATATCCCTGTGGACTAAGCTTATTAGTTGCAGGATAGGGGACCCTCTCCCCCTTCGCCCCCTCCCATCCCTTTCTACCCAGTAAACTCAACCCACGCGAAGATGAGGAACGATGACTCAATACTTAATTACATTACTGGACCTTGTGTCACACCTAATCAGCCAATGTTGGCTCTGGGCGTTACTCCCACGCAAAGCAATATTATTACGGTCCGGTCTTCAATGGCCATTGACTGACCGACTATCTGAGTCATCGGTTTGTCTGGCTTATCGCGATCATGTCTCATAGTGGACTCTATATCGTTGTTTGCTCATCTCCCTCTCCCTTTGTCAAAGGAAAAGAGAAGTCCTCCCCTCCTCCCCCCCCCCCCCCCCCCCGGAATAACTAAAATTCATTTACATGTGTATCTGCATGCCAAATCCCACTTTGGATGATGGCGCAGATAAAAGAATTAATATAAGCTACCGTCCGCCGATGTTTCATTAATATATTACCTCTGTTTATTTGCTATTCATTTCATCATTATTTTGTCTCTCCGAACTCTTTTGTCCCGGGGAGATATGGGGATGAATAGAAAGGCGGGTGAGAGGTAGATGCCATGAAAGAAAGTCAGTAGCGAGTGAGGACAGTGGAAACGTAGTGGGGGAGGGGTAGGCCTACAAATGGGATTAACAAGAACGGCGAGGATGCTGATGTGGCACAACGCTGCCAGAAAAAGATGAGTATGCAGTTTTATTTTTCATTTCCTGAGCCCAAGGACGGAACCCAGATTTTTGTTTAATCCGTATACAGCAGGTATATTTGAAGATAGCGCAGCTATTTCATTATTCGTATTATTTTTTAGCAGTCTTGTAATAAAATACTCCACTTTCGTTGTGCCCGATGATTTGTTTCAGTGTTGAATTTTTTTCCTCTCCCACTCGTCTGTCTGCTTGTCTATTCTGTAACCGATTCAGATCAATGCCACTCCCATCGCCTCGCCCATTTTCACTTCGGTTTGACCGATATGTATTTTATGATTTCCATTACATGATACACATGGATTCATGGAATTCATTCAACGGAAAAAGATATTTACACCAAATTTCAAATAAATTTTTGAATTGATACGCCCAGTGGGAGGCTGTGGGGTTTATTCCATACCCCATGCCGAGAGCGAGGGTGGAGGATATGATCATAACGGAGCTTCTGACGAGATAGAGGTTAGTCATAATATCGCTGGTCAAATTTCAGAAGTGTAGTTTTTTTTTAATAACAATGTAATTTATAACGAGGATATCATTCTTCGAGTTTATCTTCCCAGATTTGGAAGCATGTTTTTCCTTAATCCTAGATTTAGACAAAATATTTTCCAACATTACTGTTTGGTCTCAAAACATGCAAGCCTCAAGTTGCATCACCCATAATTTTGTATCAATTTATGATTATAATCATTCTTCAGTGGCTTTATCGAACCTTTGAAGTTTACGAGGTCAAAAATGGTAAAACAAGTATTATTATTTCTGGCGCTTTCGATCTTACGATCATTACATAATGTACTTGAAATTCATGTCACATCCGAAGTGTGGCGATTGTACTTACGCACAATGGACTCGTCCCGAATCTTCTTTTCACAAGAGGCCTGGCCACGGAACAACTTAGAATGAATAGATAAAAATATTCCAGGCAGGTCATTTCAATTAAATGCACAGTAAAGCTACTTGTTGTTGTTGTTGTTGTTGTTGCTATTGTTGTTGTTCTGTTTGAACTGATGTTACACCAATAAGCTAAATAATGATGCCATATTGCCATCGTATATTCTATAAACTGATCACACTCACAGCAGAGTATCGTCCATAAGTTATTTCTATTTTTTTGTTTTGTTTTGTGTAAGATATGACTATCATGCGATAGATCACGTGTTATATTAAGGAGGCGTGCGAGTGCAAGATTAAACCGGAGTCCATTTGTTGTAGTACATAATTCACACAATGGCAGCACTAATTTATAGAGATACATGTATTTCATAAAACCAGAAAAAGCGACACGTAGCACAATGCAAACCGACCGAGATCTCATGACTTTACGCTGTTTATTGACTTTAAAAAAAAAAAAATCTATTATTTTACAGGAGAGCACTTTCCTCTTTGCAATACTGAGTTTAGATCATCTGTGAAAGTCATTAAACTGATTTTCATCTCTTGTATGAAAGAGAAAATGGGGATGAATCATTTTGGCAAAAGGGTAAAAGAATAAAAACTGACGCCAATGAATCACCAGTTGAAAGAGAGATTATTTCTGATCATCCGTGAGACATCTCTCTCTCTTTTTTTTTATGGGCCCTGAACAAATTCAGTGTTAAATTGATTATGTCTCCTGCTATTTTTAGAATATAGAAAAAAAAATGAAGATATTTTTTCGTCGCTCACCCGTTCCTTCAGTGTTCTGATTAATTGAGGAGAATGTAGACCTGCTGCTGCTGCAGACAAAATACGGAAGAGATAGATGAGTCACACTGATTCTGTAGGAACTGGCTCTTCGCACGAATCATGTCGTCATTCGTTAAAAAAAAAATTCAGTAATATGTTACAGTTTTTTTTTTCCTTGTTAATGTTATCTTTAAATTGACATTATTAATGTGTAATTTTTAGTGACTGAGTAGAGGAGAATCAATTTTATTTTACTTGATCTAAAAATAACTATTTCAAAAGTAGTGTTTTGAAAAGATCGTGTTCAATGTCTGTATTAAATATTCCATATGACAAATATCTTTATGATCAAATTCACTGCATGAGGCATCTATGACGCTGAGTACATTTATGTAATTTCATTGTTATAACCAATCCATTTTTTTTCTTTAACTTGTGGACTTCCTGGCTGGACACAGTCAGGGGTAAGCGGGGAATAGCAATGGGCCCATACAAAGTTGTTTATCATCAATTTGGTTACGTGGGAGGTTGAGTTTAAAATAACAAATAAAACAACAACAAAATGAGATACCTTGATAGGAGGAACGGGACATGGAGAGTGGACGAGATTATTTGGATTTATTGAAGCAAACTGAGTAAAAAAAAATGTAATCAAAATTTGAAGTTTTATTGTACGCTCAGGAATGTACAGGCCAGAAGAGGAAATGGCCGTGATGTTGAAAAGACGCTGATGCAATTTCGGCTGGCTACTCGCCAAAACATAAATAATAATAGCAACAATAAAAGATGTGGTGTGGGAGGTGTGGGTGGTAAAATGGCTTGGATGAGGGTAGAAGGTTAATGGGTGTCTTGTCAGAAAAACGAATCAGCAATCTCCAGGGATAAATGGTGCTTTTTGAATTCTGGGTCATTTTGCTCGGCATCTAGCTGTACATCTCTTCCATTTTTTCCCCACCATCCTCGTAATTTTGCGTCTCTTTAGCGACGTTAGATATCTTCTCTCATCTCCTCGTGTTTTATTTGGTAAGTTATAACTAATGGCAAGCAAAAGCATGTCCCTTGTTCAGATATCATCATCTATACACCAGATCGCATATGGAGAGTCTGTGGGTGTTATCAAAACACAGGCGGGGGATGTTCGGAGTTTTTAATTCACGCTCTTTCAGTGTTGGTTAAAACACACACGCACACATATAAAGATGAACAAAAAGACGGTTTATGTGTGTGTGTGTAGGGGGGGGGGGGGTTACGAGAGAAACGTTCACGCGTCAAAGCTTTTGAGATGCCTGCTGATGAAAGGCAGCCCAGCATCATGTTCCAGGCAAGCCATCTCTGCTTACGCACATTTGAAAAAACTCCTACCGAAGAAATGCCACGTTACGTGGTCTGGGCAGTTTCATAAAATTTACTCGAAAAACAGAGCCCTCCCGATCTGCTTCTTCAGACCAATAAATCTCGATATCTTTATACATGTATATATAAATATACATACTCTAAAGCTGCATTAATTAATCTGCTAGTTCTGAGGTTCAGTTTATGTATTCATTTTAGTGAAGTTATAGACAGATATTATGTCATTCAACAGAATAAAATTATGAATGAAAATTGTGTTATTCAAAATTTCAAAAGAAAAAAAATATGGATGAATATATTACTCAAAATAAGTTATAATAAAGTTATTCAATATGATGAGGTTGTGGATGAATTTGTTATTCAAAATATAAAAAAAAAAGTTATGGATAAATAAAATAATATACTACACAACTATTCAACAGCATAAAGTTATGGATAGCAATACTATGTCAAATGGATATGTCAGTGATAAATAAAGTATTTATATTCGCTATTTGATATAATAATATTATAACTGTGTATGTGGATAGTGATTGTGAGTAGCCAGCCCATGAGCTATGCACAATCCATGAGTGTTAAAGAGGAATTCATCTTCGGAGTAGTAAAATACATGTCCACTTACTTTTATCTCCTCCCTCTCCTTTCCTTCTCTCTCCCTCTCTTGCTTTGTGGTGTGTGTGGTATGATATGTGTGTGTGTGGTGCATGACGAGTGATGTGTGTTGTATATGTGGCGTATGTGTATGGTGTGTGTGCGTATATGGGGGGGGGGGGGGTTAGCTCATACTTGTAATTCCATTGAGAAGAAACAATGTCTTAAAACTTACACAAACAAATGTTCATTTTGTCTGAAAATGAAACCCTTTTGGGATAAAAAAAAACAAAACTGACATGTCACTTAGATAAAAAAAAACAAAACAAAACCCAAAACAAAGAAAGAAACACAGAGTGCAGAAAAGTTGATTTGTCAGAAACAGATTATAAAATAATTCTGGAAAAATGTTTTGGAATGCGGTTTATAGCTCTGTCAAGTAAAGAATTAAAACACTCCAATGCAAAACATTAACTTTAGCTTTATGAAGCAGTTTGTGATGCCAGTTCGGAGATCATGAAAGAGATAGAAGCAAATTCTGAGCGCTAACAATGTTTCCCACGAGTATAATCAATCTATGTTTGTTTGTTTTTTCTGAAAGCTTTTTTATTTTTGTTCTGGAAAGCATTTATTTCGTCTAAGCCATCATCGTGATCTGTCGTTTCACATGAAAGGCAAGAAACTATAAAATGCATTATGCTGAAAGAAAAGAATTATGTCCATCATTTTCAGGCTGTAGACATGTTGTTCTTTATATTGTTGTTTTTATTCTAGCTGGAACACCTTTGAAAATGTGGTTATCAGACATTGCAGCCATTAGATTTACACTTTTTTTCCCCTGAGATTTCATATATAGATCCATTGCAATAAATGTGTCTCTTTTCAAAGACCTGGATTTATTCCAAAAAATAAAAGTGTCGAAGATTAATTTTCCACTGTCTGTGTGGGCAGCATTTAAAGATTTAAAGACAAATTAGTGCTGCTAAATTTACCATTCTTATACGTGGATGGTTTCATGTTAGTAATTCATGAAAGAGCCAAAAAGGTTTTTGATTTTGCCTCCTCTTTTCATCTTCACAAGATCTCCCTCATCATCCCTTGCTTTGAAGGCGCAGAAGAAATGCAAAGCTTGCCTATTTTAGATACTGAATGCCTGATTAAAGCCACTTTTTATATCCAGCTTTCCACTCTTGCTTCATGTTGACAAGCTTTTGTACTATCCTTGCGTGGGTGGCAGAGTTCCGTGCCTTATCTGGTGCGGGAGATGCCATTTCTGCAATCCCCATACTGCCCTTGAGGATGTCGAGTAAACAGTGGACTTTGGCGGGCTCGCCTGCGATATTTGGACAGACAAAACGTGCCGAGTTGAAAGTAATATCTCTTTAACACGGCTTTTCTATGGTCTGTGAATTTAGATTGTGGCTTTCACTGGATGTAGGTGGACGCACAACAATGTGAGCGTTCGATAAATTCTATGTGTATGTTATTGTGTGTCTGTTGTGTGTGTGTTTGTATTTTGTCAACATTTTGCTTAACACGAGAGAAAAGGGTTTTCTCGAAGCTGTGGAAACACCGTAAATTCAGCTGTTTAACCCTAGAAGTATCGAGGAGCCGATATGCTCGAAGATTCGCTCTCTTGACTTTGCCCTTAAATTCGTTTGAACTGACAAACACAACAGCAACAAAGTTTTACTTTGCCACACAAGCCTTTGCTGTCATTTCCTAATTAAGTATCTTTATTGGAATAGAAACACTGGCATTCCAACTAGTTTAAGGGTTAAGAGATGTCAACATTTCTGGTTTGCTTGGAGGACTATTGTATTAGAATTTCCCATGTGTTTGGTGTTTCTTACGAATAGATCAAAACTGCCATGGCCACTACTTAGTCTGTCTACATACTTTGGCAATGAAACTTATAAGAACAACAGGATCGCTACGGACTAGTGCTGGGCGGAAATCTGGATCTTATTTTGGATACCCAGTTACAACGTTCAACTTAAACAATTAAATTTTCAATTTATCCAGTTCATTTACCTGATTTGCTTATCAGAGCACTATCTACTTATCAGGTACATTTTCCCGACCAGCTTATCAGGTTTTTACCTGATCCACTTCTGCCTCGTGGCGGGTGGTTGGTTGGGATTGCTAGCCTTGTCTTGTCTACTCTTCGCTTGTCTACCAGCGCTTGGAGTGTTGGTGTGAAGGGGAGGGAGGAGAGCGCTAAGTTTTGGCCCAGACAACTGCGTCGGTGTAAGAGATCAAAGGCAGCACAGCAAACAGCGGGAGGGGAGGAGAAGGGAGGGGAGAGGACAAGAAGTACTATAACAGTCTTCTCGTTTCTGGCCGACACTACTGAGATAATCCCCGTCATAGGGGATTGAAAGGCCCAATTAACACTGAACCGACACTACTGCGTGTGTGTGAAGTGAAAGATCATTAGGAGATGAGTTGCACCACAGCAAACGGGGGAGGGCCACGGTCACTGCAACAGTTATATTGTACATTGTATTCTTCGTGCAAATGGGGCAGGATTTCAGAGTGGGGAATTCTCTAAAGCTGGAGAATTGGTGTCAAAGAAGTGGAATTGTCTCAACGAATCAACTGTTAACATGATTCTATTCCTATACAAACTATGAAGATAAAACAACAAAAACATGCAGAAGAGAAGCCATTGAATGAATGAGCATGGGAGAGATTTTTTTCTGTAAAAATTTATGCATGTATTAAGGTGGTGAAAGGGT
>JBCEWB010170725.1:0-10218 GCA_039654565.1 Peronia peronii | reverse complement strand
AACGCTAGCCAAATTTTCGAGCCCGCTTGGCTCTTCGTCGGGGCAATAATAATAATAATAATAATAATAACAATAATCATAATAATAATAATAATATAAACATTAACAACAACTTCTAGAAGTCTTGCCCAGCGAGGGCTGTAACATAATTGGTCAATTTCTAGTTGTCATACTAATAGTTATCAACACCTCATTTCCATCATTTCTAGCTTGCCTCAGCTTTCAACCCATTAGGATCATTATAAAGATCTCAGCATCAAAATTAAACCATCTCTATCACCACCACCATCACCATTACCAACAGAAATAACAATAGCAACAAGAGCAAGCTCACTTACAAGTAAATAAATAAATAAATAAATAAATAAATAAACGAATGAATAAATATAATAAATAATAAATAAACAACTAACAAATAAATAAATATAAAAAGATGACAACAACCACAACAACAGCTATAACAACAATAAAAGCAACGGTTACAACAACCAGTAGTACCATTATAAAATGTTGAGAGTTCAGGGCAAGGAGATGAACATATTCTGAGACCTTCAATGTTACAAGTAAATAAGAAGCAATTGTAGACGCCAAGCCATTCGTCAACTCGCCCATTTCTAAAGCAACATTACGTCGTCATCAACTGAACAGTGACCGGGCCAGCCGATCACAGGAGGGTTGGTCGGTCAGTGAAGAAAACTGTACAATGCAGAGTTGGGTAGATCACAGGCTCAGTTACCGAGCCGGCGATCAAGTGCGTCAATATTAGTACAAAATTATCCACGGTTGGTTGATCAGGGCTGGATTGTACTATGAAACTGATCCACTTTACTAGAGTACAGGCACATGGCCCATTTGCTTAGTTAACTTCATCTATTTATTTATAAATTTAAGACAGCCTATGGCGACGATTATCTGATAAGATGTATTTTTAGTTTTGTTTGCCCTTTGATTTCTGGGCTTTATCTTACATAAGGCTCTTAGATCTTAATCACCTGCTCTGGGTGGCATGCAATCATTGTATGAAGACCTACTACAAAACGTGAATCAATGAATTTGTATGTATATGTGGATATAATAGTATAGGTGTTCATTGGTCTCTCTTGACCGTTAAAATTTTCGCCTATTTATGCAGCATCATAGTAAAAACAACTATAGGCCCACTACTATTTTCCTCCCTGCAATGCCGACTGTGATTTTAATCCCTCGCTCCCAACTCCCTCTCTTTTGTTTTCACTTCACGAATCAGCCTTTTACAAATTTAACTAGGACTCTTAAAAAGATGGGATGAGAACGAAGAAAACAGGCGTAAAATTATGAAAGAATAAAAGTCACGGCATTGTGAATGACATGAAAGAAGAAGAGGTGAATGTATGAAGAAGAGAAAAGATGTGGATGGGGCAGAGGGATTACGGACTTGTCTTGGGTTCAAAATTAACTGAATAACAGTGTCTTGGGTTCAAACTACTTACTTATCGTAAAATCTTTCACTCCGACTAAAAATAATCGACGTGCAAATGAAACTTTCCCACAATTATGCCTAATCCTACGATAGCTAAAAAGCTCTTGAACTTTCTACCAGTTTGACGCAAATATCTATTATTCAGCCTTTTCTTATGAATGGAAATCATTTTCTACACTGCAAATAGTTCAACTCCTTATATGGGAAGGAAGGGAGGAGATTCTAGGCACGCGGTTGCACAGTTTACTTTATTGTTCAAGCTATGACTGTGGAGACAGGTGTGACTGATGACGTGCGTACCGAACCGTCTCGCACAACGAAGGAATGTGTGGGTATTCCACTCTACTGCCAACAATTTTTAATGTTACACATTTAGTTACCCCAACCCTTCCATAGCTCATTTCAACTTAGATGGAGAGCGTTCTCTGTTTAAGTTTGATTTTATCGACATTCAGTTATAAAAGTAATGTAAAGCTGTCACCATGTGTAAGCAAGCGCAAAACTATTATTAATAATTTAATATTTTACTTCTGTGCCCTTTCACACGTCGAGAAAACCCTGTAAAAGTGTTTTATTTTTCAGCCTCTCTATCCCAGTCAGCGCCCCAAGACCGTGCCCCATACAGCGATAGCCAATCAGAAGAGGTTGTGGTAAGCGCGGTTGTCTCTCTAGTGTCAACAACCCACAAGTCGCCGGTATCCATACAGTGGTGGTGCTCTTGCCAAAACCAGCTGACGTTCGCTTCCCTGGGCCGATCACTTCTTCAACTCAGCCTCAGTAGCTGCAATTCGCCGCTCACTTTAATTTCCATTCAACACAACTTGATACTTTTATTTAAAAATGGCACACAGAGCAGCAAAAAGCGGCATCGCCCTGGAGGCCCAGCAAAAGGTAAGAGATGTTTTAGTTCGAAATCGTCTGCTCCCATTTTGTGCATTTCACTGAACAGTTTTAAACCGTGAAAGTTCGTGCAGTGTGCGTCATGATCTGAACTGGATCTGTGTTAAATTGATGATCACATTTAGGGCTTTTAAGTCAACACGTTTTCGCCCAGAATGACTTGCACAGCGTATTACATTGGCCTAGCTCGATAAGGAGACTGTAGTTTTGTTCTACTGATCTAATGATAGCCAAATTTGATTCGACTGATAAAGCTAGATCTAGATAATATGCAGTTTCATTTTAGACTCATAGTCTATTTCATTTGCCAGGCAGTTTATAGCACTAAGGCTAGGAATTCATCATTTGTAGGTGTTCAGGCAGAGTAACTTCGCTATTAGTATTAAAATCCAAGATCCACCTCTCCACCGCTTCTCCAACCCTTTTTTTTTTTTACCTCCCCCTGCCCCCCCCCCCCCCCCCTCTTCGCAACTTCTCAATTAAAGTGATAACTGTTATTTTCTCAAACATGGGCTAGACTTAGTCTAACGGTTTTTTTTGTTTTTTTTTTCAATCTAGATCTAGGCTTTTTAGTTTGCTCTATCAGCTTTCCAGTTATTTCTGCAGTACATAGCATCATGTTGAGTGTTGCTGGAACATAATATTATTATTATGGATCTAGTAGATCTTCAAATCATATTTCAAAGACTATAAGTCCATAACATTTGATTTTCCTAATAATTTATTTCCCAAATTCTGTAGTTATCTCTTTCTTTTTCTCCTTTTGATTTGTTAGAATTATAATTATTTTTATAGCTTGGAAAATCCCAAGCCCACATCAGTCACTGGTTCAGCACAAGTTATAACCAGCACAAATTGGTTAGTTCTATACTAATTTTTACTTAGTGTCCAAATTTACATGCATGATAAAATTGTCAATCCAGCCCTGTTATTGTTTAAAAGATTGGCACTTTCCTCTGCATAATTTTTCTCTTGTAGCACTGCGGCACACTGTGAACACATACTTGCACTTCAAAATCATGAATGGAAGAGTCCCTCATTAAAATCACCCAGACAGAAATTGCTATTCCCATCCATCTTACTTTCCCCATATCTTCATCCGTTGTTATCCATCTAGTTTTGATTACTCGTTTATGGTTACATACAGAGATTGATTATTACAAGGCAACTTGTATTATTATCATTGTATATTTTTATAATACAGTTGTAACTGAATGGAGCAAAGAAGCAGGAGAGGTTTTTGTCCAATGTTGACTTTTATATTACCTTTTGGGATATATTTGTTTGTATTTGTCAAATTGATGATTATAAATGAATTAATGTTTGGATTGAAAAGCACATCATACCAAACATTCCACAATGTCAACTTTGTTCTAGTTTATGACAGATAAGACCTGTCATTTGTCACTAAAGAATGTCATACTCCTGATCCATTGTCCAAGGAGTCAACTAATCATTCTAGTCAGCAAACTAATGACTTGAGTGTCATACTTAATGATTACTTTGCTAGCATCTCCTTGTCTGCCCAGACTATAGGCCCTAATGTAATGATACAGGATAATACACGCTGTATAGTACTAAATAGCTTTCTAGTAATTGTGTACGACAATTAGAAAAATCTTTAGAAAAATCTTGGCTATCTGACACATGGAAAAACAGATCTAACCGCGAAGAGTATAATATGGACAAAAAAAATAATATTTAGTCAGTGCAAAGGTCTCGTAGTAGGCCTATATTATTAAAGTACAATTTTATTTTGGGACATTTTGTCGAGTTGTAACAAGTTTTTGTCTATCATTTTGGGACATCAAAATAATATCGTTGAGGATGGTTAAGCCTTTTGCCTTAGGATCGGACACAGTCATGATATAACTTGGTGATGTCTATGACGAAGGGAGATGGGATGTATAAATTTATAAACGGGTTCATCTTGGCAGCCACACACAGTAGTCCGGTTGGCAGTTGGCTTATGCCCAGTGACCCGTGACTCACAGTCCGTCCGTCCTGGAGGGGTCAACTGTCCATTAGAGGTCAGTGACCCCCGGTGGCCGGAGCGCCTTCCGTTCGTCCGGGAAATGATTATAGTGACATGCCGGCTGACAGGCGATCCCTTCTGTAGTATCGAGTTACAGGCCCAGGCCGCATCTGTGCTCACGTCCTTTGACTATTTTTTTCTTGAAACACCTGTCTCCAGAAAATGGCCTTGTAGTTCTCTCTTTTAGCACATCAGAGAATGAACTGATGCATTAGTTGTTGTTGGTTTTTTCAATGATATTGTGGGGCATTTATATTTGAATCCAGTAAAGGGAGAAACAAGTCATCTACCACACGAGAGATGTTTTGTGGTAGTTTCGTTAGCACAGCGTTCCATGATGGTGATGGTGGTTATGATACGCACGCGGCCTTGCTACTCGTAGCCTACATGATGTATTGTAGTGGCTCCGGTGTAGGCGTACATAGTAATATAGATCTACTACTGTGTCCGCCCTAGGCTGCAGTGTGATCTTTATCTAGGCACACATGGTATGGTACTGTGAGAGTGTTACTTTGACACCAAACCAGCCCCGCCCTTTTTTCACTCGCTATGCTAATCTTTTAGTCGTCGGTACCAGGTCGTGATATAGCGAATTGAAAGAGGAAAAACACACACACACGCACACACTCAAAAGCGATATCAAGAGGTTGTTCTTACCATAATCACCTGGAAAAACCTAGAGAAACCAAAACCAAAACAAACAAAAAGTTGACATGTATCTGATTCGGGCTGAATACATACAGCCTATTTTATACCCTATAGATTCTTCTCGTGTTGTTTCCTACCGTACATGTATAAATGTCCGATTTATGTCTCAGTCACCCCCCCCCCCCCCACCCCCACCCTCTCTTACCCCCTGGCCCGCTAATCTTGAATAATAACTGTCGCTGTCACACGAGATAACCCCCGTAGGAGGGTGAAAGGCATAAAGAACGTAATGTAAAAAGCTGTCAAACTGTGCGTGTAATTCAGTGGCTAAGAAAACTGCAAAGGAATATGGGGAACTGTAGGATGCAGATGTGTTCTATACATTATATATCAACCCTGATACCGGAATAAAATAAGTATCAAAATATAACCTGCAGCAAGCAAGCTTTCCATTTACAAAAAAACAAAACATTCTTATTAATGCTGTAATGCAGCTCTGTGTATGATGAGAGAGAGAGAGATAGGCAGATGGGGTGAGTTAGGAAAAATTGCAGCTTAAAAGACCCCATGAATGACAACGCAAAAATGGACAGAAATAAAATGGTTTTCCGCATGAATGAATATGGACGAATAAATTGTGGTGCAAAATGATAGCATTAGCTATATCATAGGTGTCTTGTCGTAGGGAACTGAAGGGTGATGATGATGATGCCGACGAAGAGCCAAGCGGGCTCGAAAATTTGGCCAGCAAGATCAGTTTAACTTTATATTATCGCAATTCAAAATTCTTCGTATTGTTTTTCAACTTTTTTTGATGTATTTGATTAGTTACCGGTGGACAGTCGTCTAAAGTTTAAGATATTTTTTCGTGAAATGATGATGGTGATGATAATGATGATGACTTTATAGATAGAGTCTATGTCTTAAAATTTAGGACGCTGCTACCGGCAGCTAACGTACTACACTAAAAGAAACTAACAATAGCCTGTAGAACTCGATTATGTCAGAAACTGAACAAGCTGATCAGTGGTACTGGCCAAATTTGCGAACCCATGTAGTTCTTCACGGGGACAACCTATAATGATAATGCCACTTCTTTGGACAATATATTCGTTTTATATTAACAATTTTTTTTGTTTTGTTTGATAGACAAGAGGATCAGTCGTGTTTTTGATTCGATGTAAAGGATTCGACGAATGATGATGTTGATAGTGTGACATGTATTCTGTTTGTAGTTGGACAATATGCGGTGTTTTATATCATTATGTACATATGTTGTATTTGATTTTGTAGATAAGAGGATCAGTCACGCACTTGGTTGGACGCCATGTCATAGTTTTCATGTTGTGACTTATGCTGATGTGTTCTATACATTATAAATCAACCTGATGCCGTAATAAATAAAGTATCAAAATGTAACCACCATTTCATCTACTAGAATCACGGCTCTAACTGTGACAACACGAAGAGCTAGGGTTAAAATCGCTGTATTGCTTTTTCAGCAAGGGATCAATTTCGATTTAGACGTGATCAATTTTCTTTTTATCTGGGTTAATACCCAGAGACTCAGGAATGAGATTGAGCGACTGATCGACCAACACAGTAGGCGAGGTCTGTTTATGTGTACGGGGCAGCATCGATCACTGATTTCTCCCCCCACCCCGTTCCTCGGTCTCTTTAATCCAGTCGGTATGTATGTATAACTGTGTCAGGCATAGATCGACCTCGCCCATCTTCTAGGCTGTACTGCATGGGAAGCTGACCGTAATGGAGTAGGACTTGTACATGTATAATATATCGTGCATATTATAGATCTACAAGGCTCACCACAAGTTCAGCCTGTACAACTAGCATCAAGGCGTATGAAAAAGGTATACTGAAGGTTCTATGCTGCCGAGATTCAAGTAAACAGAGCCCATTTATTTGTCCTCGTGACACGAAATACATTCAAATACATACACAATGTTGCCAATTTTTAAGTAGGTCGTACAAATCCGTCAGATAATTTTGAAATATTATTCATGGTTCTGGCAGTGGTTACAGAGGGATTGTACACACGCTGTCCATATTTGCGAGGCTGACTTACCAGCTACTCGAATCAAGACGTGTGAAAAACACACTTGCTGGGGACTCTTGACCTCCGCTTTACAGCATAGTCATAAATTTCTCTCCTATAACATGGCTGTTTATTACATATAGGAAGGCCTATGAATGCAGATGATGCTAGCACTTCGCAGTTTTTCATGTCGTGGGCCTTCGAGTGGTTCAGTAAATTACTAGAGGCCCAAGAGAACAATAATAAATTAATAACAAGCCTTGTGAACTTCAGTGGGTAAACAGTTACGCCCAGGATAAACTTACACCGTATTACTGTTCCGTTAGTCATTAAAATACTAGCCCCACACCCAGATTAAGGCGACAGATCTGCATCTCGTCATTTCTCAAGAACGATTACATTTTTCTGGGTGGTTTTAGCATCGGTAAGTCAGTTCGATAAGGAAATGTGTTCAGGGATTTAACCCTTTGAGTCCTGAGCCCATGAGCCTACCGTATCCCTCCTGCCTGAATTCCTGGGCGATTTAGGCCTATATTTGATACACTGCTTTTGAGGTAAATGGAATCAGCTGTTGTGATTGGTCCCTAAATACAAGAGTAAACACATAATGCGATGTGGTCTTGCTCACCGTTGTACCGTTTGTTGGGATGACATGAATTTTATTTGCCACTTGTGTAGCAGTAGACAGGGCTATAGGTTTAAAACTAGAGGTTGGTCTTTTCGTCAGCTTCTGTTGCAAAGTGTGGCGTAGAGATTCTGTAACTAGGATTTTGAAGACCTGCGTGTTTACCGCGAGCACCAGTCGTTTATGAGCTTACTGATCGAGGAAAAAAAAAAATAATTTTTAAAAAAAATCACTTCCTTGCTGCGGCAATGACAGCTAAAAACATTTTTGATGTATTCATGCGTTCTTTGTGCATGTGAAATGCCAGCTTCATAATACCAGGCACCATTAACTACTGGTTGTATTGCCTTACATAGAGTATTGTATTTGTATTGCCTTAATGCCCACGTCATGGAAATCCATACCGTTGCCCTTTTCACGCCAATACATTATTCAGTAGTAATGTGCTCTGTGGTAGGAAGAATGTCTTTCGTCTATAGCGATCTAAGCCATGGGAAGCTGAAGTTGAATTGAGGAAATACATTGCAACAGCCTTAATATGCATCATTCCATTATCAGCGTGAATGCGTTTCTTGTCTCAGAAGTTAGCTGTCATTTTAGAAAAGAAAATATGCTTGAAAACCCACTGGAAATAGTTACTAGGCAAGTCCAGTGAACAAGGCAACAAAAGCGTGAATGTCTCTGAGCATTTCGTGACGCATATGGCTCATGGAAAGAAGAGGACTGTCTCCTAATTTATGGCCTGAAGATGTACGTATGCCCTGTAAACAATTCTATTTAACGCATGATCGGGCGTTGTCTTTATCGATACAAATCATCAAGTGCACACGGACTTGACTGATGTCATATTATGTAGCGGCAGCCCCAAATATTAGGCCAAAACGAGATTGTGAGATCAGCTTGTGGCAAGGTGGGTTTTCCAAACTGTTTTCAGTGCTTTTGCCTAAGGTCATTCAGCCGGGGCTGGTAAAGTGCATGGAAATGCTGCAGGATGGGAAATGTGACGGGAGGAATTACATCAGAGAGCCAGAAAGGGGATGAGAGTCATCCAGAGAGAGAATAAGAGACTGTAGAGAGAGAGAGAGAGAGTAGAACAGTGACTATTTGATCACCTCAGATTTCCTCTCTCTGTCACGCACAAAATGCGTGTGTTTTCAACTCCCCCTCCCCCCTTCCCTGTTCTTTCTTTCTTTCATTCTTTCTTTCCTTTCTTTCCTTTTGAAATCTCCGTTATTCACCCGTTTTCAGAGACTTGACAGTCACTGCACTGCTGTTCTTTGTTGTCAGCCCCAAATCGCACCAATGTTCTTTGTAGACCCTATACAGTTATAGATGAGATTTGAAAACCTCCAAAGGGCCTTAGTCTTCTTTAGAAAGTAGTCACAGTATGAACATGAGATTTGAGATTTTTTTGCAGAGCGTAAGGCTTTTTGAAATCCTACACAACTGTACATA
Organism: Peronia peronii; assembly: GCA_039654565.1. Taxonomy (NCBI): domain Eukaryota; kingdom Metazoa; phylum Mollusca; class Gastropoda; order Systellommatophora; family Onchidiidae; genus Peronia; species Peronia peronii. The sequence continues at coordinate 1,040 of JBCEWB010170725.1, read as the reverse complement.
AAATCTGAACATCTCCGGAATGCATTTATATTTTGTCTACTTCAGACATTGTCCACTTATACGTGGGATTTGAAAATGTCCAAATCGCATTAATCTGCTTTAAACCATATACGGATCACAAGTGTGCAAGAGATTTGCAAATTCCAAAGCACAATAAAACGTTTACCTAAAAACCCACACAAACTTGAGATAGGTTTGAATGTCTCATAAAGTACACCTCTCTTATCTAGAAACTATCTAACTGTAAGGTTTGAATGTCTCAGAAAGTACACCCCTCTTATTTAGAAACGATCCAGTTGTACATGGGATCTGAATGTTTCCGTGGGAACACAATAGTCTAGCCTCCTTCACACCCAATTCGGCTGTGGAATAGATCTACATGCAATATGGAAATATTGAAACCGGCATTACCCGTATACCACTTTGCTACCATGCTATGCGGTGGGATCTCCGGGCTGTTAGGTTCTGTCCCGCCCATTTCTCAAACACTTGGCTGGCTTTTCATTTTACCGGTTACCGGTTAGGCTATGCCTGTGGCGGCGAACTTTGGTCTCATATTTTGCCTGCATAATTTTCCCTCCAATTTGGTACAATATTTAGACCGGATATTTCTTTTCTGGGCTAAGCCTAGAGACAAAGATGTTTATTGTTCTTTGGTTTAGGAAAAAAAGGGGGGGAGGGGGGAGAGGAGAGGCGTAGTTGATTGTCAGTATATAATCCCTTTGGAAAAGTTTATTTGGCAGACGAAAGCAAATGCCTAATGTATATGATGGTTCGTCTTTCCACTGGCAAATTATAATCGTGAATCCGGTTTAACAATCGGGGTGTTTAATGTATAATGCAGAGACACGCATATAATTATTACTATGCACCATGATAGACATACATCAGACACTCACACACTCTTATTCACACACCACACACATACATATACACGTACATTGCACCACACGCGCATAAAATTCGAAGCGTGAGAGACAGAGGGAGGATAAAGAGAGTTCAGTTTGGCCCGGAGGGGGGGGGGGGGGAGACTACCTGAG
>JBCEWB010170715.1:0-10219 GCA_039654565.1 Peronia peronii | reverse complement strand
TTTTGGTCCTGCTGTAAAGCGCTTCGAGCCCTCCAGGGGTGAGGTGCTATATAAATGCCCTTTATTATTATTATTATTGTTTTTGCATGTTGATGCCCTTTTGCTGAGTTTTGAGAGAACCATCACTTTGCATCCTTTTCTCCACATTTAAGAGATTGAAACATGAATGAGTATATTACCCTGTTCAAACAGCCATGACCTTATGATAAATCACTTTATTTGATCTCTCTTAAAAAATGTGCACCATGGTTTTTTTTATCCTTTCTCAGAACACAGGAAGATATTTTGTAGTTAAGGTCTTTATGCCTAATTGCACAGACAAGAGCAATTTATTTGGACTGATTTTGTGGACCAGACTAATTTATATTGATTGATTCCACAGACAAGACTGACATATTTTGATTTATTCCATCGACTTTAATGACTTCATGGGTCCATGTTGTTTAATTATCTTTTTTCAGAAAAGAGTGGGAGATCAAGCTGCAGGAGACGCTAGGCCCGTCACATGTGATGTATCATTCTGTGTCCCATGGTTCCTTGCATCTAGTCGTCTACATCCGCCGAGATCTGATTTGGTTTTGCTCTGGTAAATTCATATCATTACAAATTTTAGCCTCCATATTCCATCTTTGTTAGAATATTGGAAATGTCTTTGGAAATAAGAAGCATCAAATAAATGGTTAGAGAGGCAATATGACACTAAGAATGCAGCCTTGTAGGTGAGATGAACTTAAATGAAACACAAATGAAGTTTTGTCGTGGGAAACTTTGATTAGCAATGGATGGACATAACCTTACAAGGTAGTGCTTTACCCTCCAAGAGATATTGTTTGGATATTGTGATCCTTACTGGTGGAGAGATGATGTCACACTAGAAATACAACTCTGTAGCTGAGATAAGATAAACTTCAAATGAAACACAAAGGGACGTTTGTCATAGGAAATGCTGGCCACGTGAACACAGTATTGTATCTAAATTGTGTTGTATTAATAACAGCAAAATATCAGTCATCATCATAAGATTATTCACTTCTTCACAGTAGCACATATTGTCCAATAAAAATTTGTCTAGAATATCTGATTAAATCGACTGACAGAATAAATGATTTTTGTGTTTACTTGTTCACGTTAGTTCATACAGTAAGTCTGACTGCCTGCACTTTTCTCTCCACCCAGCCCCAGAAGATGATGTGGTTTCACTGAGAGCTGTGACCATGATCAAAACCAAAGGAGCCATCGGAATTTCTTTCACCTTGTTTGGAACCTCCTACCTCTTCATCAACTGCCATCTCACCTGTAAGTTTTTGTCTCATCATCATGTCAAGGTTTTTTATTTCTTTCTGTTACACTTCTGAATACCTCGTACGAATATGAACATTTTACTTGTCCATGGAAAACATGTCATGTTCAGTGTTACAGTACGCAGAAAAAGTACAATATTTTATGGTGAAATGAGAAATGAATGTTATTATCAGTTGTTTCTCCGAATAGATGAAACCGACAATTTTCCCTAAAAATTATGTCAGTGCCAATTATTTTTTTTTCCAAGACCCTCATCATCACAGTGATATGGATTCACAGATATAATATGGAACAGTGAAATGAACATCACTCTCTGTCTTGCTGTCCTTCTCTCTCTCTATGTTCATAGTCATCTTTCTGATCTTGTCATTTAGTTCCACATTCTCTCTCTGTCATCTAGTCATCATCTTTTCATTCTCATGTTCATGAAATAATTACACAGCGGATAATATGAAAGAACATTTAATTTGGTTCAAACATTTTCTCCTTTTCTGGGGAATAGTACTGTGCTGTTACAGAGATTCAGCAAGACTTTTAATCAGCTAACTTCTGATGTTAAGGGAAATGTAATAGATGTACTTAAAAATCTGGCCCAAGGCCATTTATATTTAATGAAGATTTTTTTTCTCTCCCCTTAGCTGACCGTGACAATGCCATATCTCGCAAGAAATACCGCCTTGGAGACTACTTCAAGGTCATCCAGGAGATGAGGCTGCCAAAAAATATCCAGGATACATCATCTGCCTCCAAGAAACCAGGTCCTAAATTTTCCTAGACATTCGTCATATTAACTAACAAATCTCTTTCCCTCTCATATAGAAGAAAGTATATTGCACATTAGTAAGTCACATAATTGTATGCATTTCTGCTAGTTTAATTTTAGGGTAAGGGGAAGTAGACATCTTTCGTAAAGGCCCATTCAAACATATTCTACTGGCTGTTTGTTACCCAAGTTAGAATTAACAATGACCTGTCTTGGTACTTTCATTTTGAACTCATGATAGAGGCTACTATTAACCTGGTGTTTAGAGTAAGCATTTATTAACAGTTCCAATTTAAAACCTGTTTAAATGATATTATGGCTTTTAGTCCTTTAATGGTATTGTTTTGTTTTTTTGATGTATGTCTGTATAGCTAAAGCTATGGAGCTTTTGAAATTTCATGTAGACAATGATGTCTCTATTTGCTCTTGGAACAATTTTAAACACACAAAAACAAAATTCGGGAGTCCTGATTTCCTTGCATGTCTTTGAGAATGCTAGACCTTAGAGTTTCCCAAATGCGGAGCAAGGACATTTGTTGAACCATTGAAAATGGCAGTTTTTGTTCTTCCCCTTTTTCCTATGGGATTTAAACTCCGAATGCTTCAATCATGAGGCAGATAGATGACTGATCAGCAATACTGTTTCTTTCTATAAGCTGATGGGCCCTAATCTCTTTTCAGTAACCACATATGATCTTATCTAATTTAACACTACAACTGTAGAAGACCACACAGTAGTCTTTTCAGTCTGTATGTAGGCATCCATTCATGTTAATGTGTCAAATCTGTGATGACTGGAATACAATGTTAATGGTGGTTTTCTACCTTGCTCTTCTCACAGCTGACATCACTACCATCTTTGATTGTGTTTTCTGGTTTGGTGACCTCAACTTCCGCATCGAGCGCAAGCGCCACGCGGTGGAGGGCCGAGTGAACCAGATCAATGATGATGAGATTCCCAACTTTGAGACCTTGCTCGGAGGTGACCAGTTGCTGAAGTACATGACGGAAGGTGAGAAAATGAGGAAAGGGGTAGAAAGGGAGGATTAATTAGCTTCTTCATCAAGACAACCATCATTGCCATCATCATTTTATCAAAATGTCTTGGAATTTAGATGGACTGTCAGCTAGTGACTAACGTTATACACCAACAAAAACAAGTAACAATGTGAAGAACTCAGTATGTCAAAAAGTGAATAAAGTGACGGTACTGGCCAAATTTTCATGCCCTTTTGATTCTTCATCAGGGCAATCTTCATCATTTTCATCATTTCGCACAAATATCTTGTATGACAAGAAAATTTACTAACCTGATGAAGTGCGAGATCATCTGTATTCTTGTTGTCATCATTATCATTGTTTTGGAGTAATGAAATGTAAGATATAAACTGTCAAGTGATAACTAACTCACTACATAAAAATTAACAAACAACAAATATGAGAGATTAATGAGGAGGAAATTAATTAACTTGATGGAATGCCTTCTTTTCTAGCCCATTCGACTCTTAACAAAGGGCAACCCATTGTCATTATTATTATTATTTATTATTATTATTATTAATAATATTATTATTATTATTATTACAATCATTATTGTTATTATTGCATTTGTAAAATTTTAACAATATAGATCTAGCACGCATAGCAAGGGCTCATCCTAAACCGTTATCCAAAGTCAATCCTGATATTCAGAAGCACTTTCACTATTGTTGCTAGTTTTTTTGTTTTTTTAATTTTTTTTTTTTTGTATTTTGCCCATGCCATTAACAAAAGCACTTCCACTATTGTTGCTAGTTTTTTTGTTTTTTTAATTTTTTTTTTTTTTTGTATTTTGCCCATGCCATTAACAACAAAGATTTTCAATCGAACAAAACTCCAGCATGACAGCTGATGTTCTACCTTTGCTGTAATCCACACATACATGTATTTTCTTTTGCAGGTAAAATATTTGGTGGATTTCAAGAGGGCCGGATAAACTTTCACCCAACGTTCAAGTTTGACGTCAATGAGGACAAATATGACAGTTCAGCGAAAGCCAGAGTACCATCTTACACAGTGAGTCTATCAGTCTATCTGTCCATCTGTTTTACTGCCTATCTATCAGTCTTACTGCCTGTTCATCTATTACTATGCCTCTCAGCCTGCCTGCCTGTCTCTTGTCTTTATGGATGAATGGATGGATGGATGATTGAATAGATGGGTGTATGGATGGATGGCTGGATGGATGGATAGAGGGGTAGAGGGATGGATAATCAAATGAACGGACAGATGGATGGAGAAATGAATGAACGATGGGAGATGGATTAATGAACAGATGAATGGATGAACAGATTGGTGGATTTGTGCATATATTTGTCTGTTTGCCTGTCTGTCTAACAGTGCTGTTCATACATCTTCACTCTGTCTTTTTTAGTCAGTCTGCTGTTTGACAGTTCCGTCTGTCTGTCTATCTATCCAGTCTTTGTCATCTGTGTCAGAAAGTGTCTTGTTCAGTTTACAGCCACTGTTTATGTGTAAAGCCTTTGCTACCCCAGTATCAAACTAGGATTCCTCTGCTTCAGGACCGCGTCATGTTCCGCTGCAAGCGCAAGAGTGAGATTTCCTGCCTGCATTACGACGCAGCCATGACCATCAAGGTGTCTGATCACCGTCCAGTCTTTGGCCAGTTTGAGACAGTTATCCAACCTGGGAGAGACAGGTATGTACATGGTATTGTCATCGCCACAGTTATTTTTTTTTTGTTATGCAAGGAACGTCGTAGGTTTTGATATTTTTAACTCTTACTATCTGTAGGCCCATTTCACATTTACACCAGGACTTTTTCAAGATTTCAAGATGACATACATATATGTTGTTATGGAAAAGGTAACTGCAAAGATTAATTTTTAGCAACAGAAATGAAAAGTGGATTGATAGATATGACATATTACAAAGTATTGAAATATATTATCTTAGGTTAAAAGATGTGCTGGCAAAATCATTAATTTCGATGCATCATATGAGACTGTAAGAGTTAATGTTGTTATTACAATAATGACACTCATCCTTTTTTTTTTTTAAATTGTTTCATGAATTTGAGAGAAATTTCTGTCATTTGAGTCTTTGTCTTTGAATCTCATAATGACATACATTCTGGTCGGCAGTGTTAAGATTTAGCGTGACTCTTGTCTCATTATTTTTTTTATTGGATCTAACGTATGAACGTATGTTGTATTTTTTGGTTCAATTTCAGCACCATCTATGGCGCGGGCCATTTTGACAGATATGTGTACGCAGAAGGTAAGTCAGCCTGATGTCTCTTATGTTATCACCTTGTCTGCTCGTCTCTGCTACCTCCCTACCCATCTTATTATGTGTCACTTAAAAAGATGGTCCTTAATTTTATATTCACATGCATTTATTTATGTTGTCACTCAAAGAGTTTATTCATGAAATCCATCTATCTGTCCAATCAGTCATCAGCTCATCTGTCTCTCCCTCCTGCATTGATCTCTGGATTCATCCATCCATCCATCCATCCATCCATCCATCCATCCACCCATTGATCCTTATCTATCCATCCAACTTTCCAGTTGTGCATTCATCCATCATCCATCCATCCATCTGTTGAACCATGTGTCCGTCCATCTGTTCATCTGTCCATCTATCTACACACCCATCCATCCAACCATCCATCCATCTATGTGTTCATCCATCTGTTCATCTGTCCATCTATCCACCCACCCATCCATCCATCTGTCAGCACATCCAATGATCTTGTCATTCTTCCATTCTTTTTTTTAAATCTGCTCAGATAACAAATAAAATGAGTTTCTCATAAATCTGTTGTTTTTTTTCCCCTTATCAGCCAACAAGCGCCGAGCGGACAAACAGCCAGTGAAGAAAAAACAGAGTGTTGTGTGCACAGTGCAATGACAGCGACTGTCCCAATAAGTCACCACTGTCCAGCCGTCCATCAGTACTGACATCAGGCTCGTCTTGTTGGGTCACTCTCCCTGCCATAATGTCATTTAGCATTGTCATTGACAGATGACATGTCAGCACAAGAGACAATGTCACTGACATATATGTCATTACATCACCTGCCTATGACATGCTGTCACTACCAGACCATCACTGTCATTTGACTGTCATCAGTAACATCACTGACAATATAAATCATGAGAAACTTGAGTAAGATCTCACCCTGAATGTCACCTGACGATGAGAATGTGGCAACATCTTCCTTCCATTATCTTGATCATGGCATTCATTTCATCTTCAAAAGTCCAACTCATCTAAGGCTAATTCTCACTTATGGCATGAGTCCAACAGAGTTTTACAAATTAGTACGTCCTTTCTCCCTGAAGTTAGAGTGCCAAAGAGTCAAATCTGGGTCGCCTATATCGGATTTTTGGATTATCCCTACTTTATGTATTGAGTAAAGCACTCTGTGTTCAAACTTCAGTGGTATGGCCATGTTTCAAGATCAAATAGCTCATTCAAGACAATATTTCAGGGCACAATGAAAGAAACAAGAAAAGGCAGTGGGAGAAGAAATGGATGGGCAACATCAAAGAGTTACCGAGATTAAAGTTTGCAACAGTTCAGACCCAGATCAGGAGAGAAGCTGTCAAGAAAAAGCATTCCCAGCACTGACCCAACAACCTGCAGAGTTACAGAATACCTGAACCATGAGACTCTATGTCCAGCGAGCTTGACCCCTGAGGCTGACATCTATTTCATCAAAATAAACACAGATCTGAAACTTGTACATAACTGATGTATTTATTTTAACAAGGTCTTCAGCATGATTGTGAAATACTTTTAATTTCGTCGTTGTATAAATGCTGCGTGCTTCTATACTTAAAAATCTCAATATATAAGTCAGTATGAACAATACTAATGAATGTTACATACCGTCTTTCTTAGAAAATCATCATGATAGGCAAATCTTCAGATTTTTGACAATTGTGGAGTTTTCGGGGTTTCACAAGCCATTTGCCTACAAGGTGTAGAAGGATTTAGTCTCTAGCGTGGATTTAAATGAGAGCTTTCAACATGAAGGAGTTAGGCCTTAGGGACAGATGATGGCCAAGGACAAGGTGTTGGACGGAATGGAAGATGTACTGAACAGAAACCAGTTGGCTGTCACCCAGACCACATACCAGACCCTCGTACCTAATTCATCTCCCTCAACTGTTTCAGGGCACAGTGGACAAATTATGAATGGAAACTAACTGGCTGTCACCCAGACCACATACCAGACCCTTGTACCTAATTCATCTCCCTCAACTGTTCCAAGGCACAGGTGGACATATAAAGCAAACATGAATTTAAATATGGTTTATTTTGTTTTCATAGGCATCTCTGTATTAAGTAGAAACATTTGTGCCACATCATCTCTCAAGGGCAAATTTTTCTGCTGTTCTCCCCATGTTTTGAACAGATGACAGATGTTATTACAAACACATCACTTTGATAATGAAATTAGTGCAGGTATTGCTTTAACTCTGTGACTACCGTAGGCCAAAATATCGACTTGACTTTGGCACAGAAAGCTACTGAGAGCCAACACATCGGCTCGGTTTGTTTTCCTGCTTTTCCCGATTCATGTTTCAGTAATTCTGTATTTAAATCCAATCCATGTTCTACATCTACTTCCCTTTCCAATAGCATTTAACATGGTCAGTTTTGTGTGATAGGGCGCCAAACATTGGAGATTTAAAAATTATAGCATTGCCAAAAATTTGACATCTTGAGGGGGGATGGGGGTCTGAAATTGGGTTTTTGCTCAAAATATTCGATTTTGGGTTTCTGTTTTCTTTTAAAAGTTCGGTCTCTGCTGAATATAAAAATGGTAATAAAAAGTTGATATGTCCATTCTAAGGTGTGGGGAGAGTGGTCAAGCAAAGGTCGACCTGCCCCTCTGCCATTCAGGCTCTTGCTCATTTCGGGCTCTTTATTCAGTGATAGATCATATTTTGCTGGCTGCGAGCAAATTGCATATAGAAGACTTGATTGTAATCTCCTTCACCAATATCGGGAGCCCCAGTGCCAGGGTAGACACTGACTGACCATCTAAGGCGCTGACCACACCGAATATCAAGGAAAATGTTCACTTGGGCCTCTGAAATAGACTTCCCAGGGCCTAATGAGGGTGAAATATGCCATATTTCTGCTATTTCAGAGTGCAATAATGGATTATCTGTCACAGAAAGGGTAAAAAACGCTCTTGGTTTTGACCGAGAAAGACATGGCGGCCATATATAGCTCTCTCTGGACCCTAAAATGACTCACAGGAAGTCCTTTTGCTGATGGGGGTAAGGAAGCGAAAATGGAGGAAAAATGGGAGTAGGGGCACAGAAGAAGGCAAAAGAAGGCATAGAAATCATGGAAAGAGGTCTAGTAGGTAAAACAAACATGTGTTGGGGTTGAAAGTCCGATCAAAAGCTCTTTATGGCTAAAAAAAAACTTTAAATGCGTTTTTCTCAAAATGCGTTTTTTTAGCACAAATATGCTATCTACTTTTTTATTTATGGAGCAATTACCATGAAATTTGGTATGAATGTAGAACAAGACAATATCTAAATTTTATCGGAAGGGATTTTTTATATCATTTTAAGTTTTTGAGAAATTTGGGAGATTTTGGGGTCAAATTTTTTTAAAATCTCTGACCTTTTCACATACCAAATTTAAAAAATAGTTGAAAAAAAAACTAAGCACTTTATCAAAAATCTGTTGTGATAAAATTTAGATATGGAATGGTAAAATATTGGTTGGAAAAGTTCAGAGCCTATCAAAGGTAAAGTTATGCAATATCGAGTAGCAAAATCCAAGATGGTGGCCGCTGTCATGGCAACTAATTTTGATTTTTTTCGATTGTTTTCATCTAATTTGACCATGCCAAATTCGATGGTAATGGTTAAAATCATCTCCCCCCAGCGGTTTCCAAAATGACTCCCAGGACCCGCCCCCCTCCCCGCCCCCCCCCCTTAAAATGGTCAAAACAAAACGACCCAGTAGTCAAAGAGTTAATTTTGTCTCAAATTAAAGATCAAATTTTGTACTATTTCAACTGCTCATATATTGCTTGTTTTAGTTAAAATTTCTAGACTCATTGTCATCTCACTGATTGCTGGCAGTGATTCCTGTTTCTAGTTACTGTCAAGAGGTTTAGCCTTAGTTTCAGCCCAGATATCGAGACTTCATTTTTACAAAAATATTTCTTGTGCATTGGTTTGAAGACAAGTCTTAATATAAGTTCTACTGAAAGATGATATTTGACCATGGATGCTGTTGTTTGTTGAGTTTCCATGGTAACCTCCCCCTCCCCCTTTCCCCATCCCTGCTTGCCAAATGATCATTGCAGCACTTTGTCCTCTTTGCCATTACAAGGCATCCTTGATTATTCAGACAATACTCATGTTGCATGTTCAGACGAATGCCAGGAAGTTTTTTCCAAAAGCTGGGACATGTACATATATTTAACCCTTTCAGTGCCAAGTCTATGACATAAGAAAGATATGTCACCATCTCACCCATTTGGAGCACCAATGATCTATTTCATGTTGGGTATCAGAAATGTTTGTTTGTTTTGTCTTGCAGCTGAATAGAGCAGGGACTATGTTAGATTCCAAAGATTTATTTAGATCTTTTAAATTTCATTCGTCAGAGGCCTTGTAGTGGTGTGGTAAGGTTAAAAAACATCTACGGTTGACATGTAAGTGACATGCGTTTTTGAAAAGTATTCATCGTAGCTCTTTCTTTAATTGTCCCTAGTAGTTCAATCTTTGTCATCAGATGATAGTCATGTTGAGCTGTTACAGGAAGACTAGGAAGTTTTCCATATTCAAGAACACATTTTAATGTTGCCGGTTCCTGCCAGAGAATGTTAGGTCATTCAGTCTCTTTTTCTGCTTCCAGTGAAATATTGGGACACAGTTGTTCAGTCAGATAGATGTACATGAAATAAGTGATCCATTTTTTCTTGCATCCATGCATCCATCCTCCACCCACTCATCCATCCATCCATGCATGCATCCATCCATCCATCCATCCATCCCCCCCCCCCTACCCCCACCATCCAACCAAACATCCATCTGTCCATCCATCCATCCATCCATCCTCCACCCATCCATGCATCCATCCATGCATCCATCCATATACCCCCCC
>JBCEWB010170704.1:0-10219 GCA_039654565.1 Peronia peronii | reverse complement strand
CCCCCCCCCCCCCCCCCCCCCCCCCCCCCCCCCCCCCCCCCCCCCCCCCCCCCCCCCCCCCCCCCCCCAAAACCACCCAACTTTTTTGTGACAACAGTTTGACATCCCTGAAGACAATCTAGTCTGAATAAATGGAGAAAGTATTATTAAACTGCGATAAAGAAGCCGTTTTGTGAAAAGTTTGTTAGAGTAGGCAATTTGTCCGGCCTGTGGTCTGCTGGCGCTTGGTACTTGTACGACGACATGCCACAGCATCGCTACTATCTATCTGTGATCCATCAAAGTTCATTTTTATAAGTAAGCATCAGCACATAAGGGTTTGTCTAAAAATAATTTTCCCAATCCCACATGTCAAAAACCATTGAAGATAATGTCACCAAATTTAGAACAATATACCTTTATTTTGTTAGCTGTTCAACATAGTCAGCATCATTGTCCAAGCACTTTTGCCATCGACGCAACCAGCTTTAAAGGCGAAGACATATGTGTGTAGTCCAACATTTTAAGAGCAGCTTTTATGGGCAAAGTAATGTCATTCCCTGCCTCAGACCGCTGTCTTCCAAGGTGTTCTTTCATTTTAGGGAAAAGTTGAAAGTCACAGGTGGCCAAATCAGGAGAATATCGGGAGTGATTCAGATATCCCAGTTATACGAAGGAAACGCGAGGGCGCACGTCATTCATTGTTCCTTTTCATCATGAATCAGCAAATGGGGCACCCATTTAGTGAACAGCTTCTTTTTGTCATGTTTATCAGTCAAAATTCTATGAACCGAATCAGAAGAAATAGGAACTTCATCGACATCTCCCTGCATGTTTTCCTTTTGTCTTCATCCATGGCTGTCTAATATCGATATTTGCACCTCAGCATGCAGTCACAGGCCTTCCAGGTCGTGATCCTTCCTCAACCCTGATTCGCCCCTTAATCATGATCTTACCGTTTGAATAGCTGGAGAGTGGTCTCCTAAAGAAGCTGACAGATCTTGAGTAATTTTTGGTGGCCTTTTTTCGCGAAAGAATAGAAATTTGTTACTGTTCTGATGTGATAACTGGAGAATGATTATCTCAAAATGTTGACATTCATTTTGCTGGTTAAACTCATGAAAGATAGTGTTAAAAATTCCTATGACTTTGATTCCGTTAAAGGCAGTGCCACAAGGTATTTAACGGCAATTTCTGTCCATGTTGGTATTCATTTGTGTGAAGTTTCAGGCATTTAGTTTATTATTTTAAGATTTTACAAGGTAGGGAAAGTTATTTTTGAGACAGACCTCATATGTCAGAGTAATCAGACAACCGCAGCGGAGTAGTGCTTACCATAAAACATACACAATGCAGTCGATTAAAAAAAAAAAAAATGTTAACAGAATTAGATTGTCCGTCATAGAGCGGGCCTTTTGTATCATGGCTTTCAACCAGGATGTGATTGTTCTCATTGTAAAAGTGAATATTTCCGTTAAACGTTTTGCTACAGAACAACCTTTCTTTGTTCACACAATCAGGATACGGCATTGACTAAACATTTTCAAGACGGACATTTATAATCCTAAAGTTGACGATGTCTGAAAAGTGTTCTGGCACTTGATTGTTATTTATTGTGCTGTGATTAAAAATCCTGTGATCTTAGCTATTACAGTGTATTCCATTTTTGATTACTGTATCATTATTGGGACATTCCGAGATGCAATCTTCTGGCTGAAATGGAATCTTAAGTTTGAGTCGAGGAGAAAGTGATTTTTTTTCGGGCGGTTTTTGGCGAGGAGGGAGGGGGTGGGGGGGGGGGAGCTTCTGTCTTTGACATGAGGTGTGTATGTGATGTGGTGGTGAGCCAGCGATACCAGGCGCCACCAGCCCCAGCTGAGCTCCAACACCAGATCGAGAGTGTGTTCAGCTCAGTGCAGGAGTTCTCCATGCAGCTGTCACTCTCGCCGAATTCAAACAAGATGGCGGCTACATGCGTGACTTTTTGTCTGGACCGACTCACACACGGGGATGTGCGAAGCCGCGCGGTTCATGCTAGTGTTTGATTTGGCAAATTAGCCTGGTGTATGTGGCAGGGTCAGTATTAGACGGGCATCTGTGATAGTAAAATACATTGCCGGCCTTAATGCTGGTCCATAGATAAACAATGAGTTCAGTGATCCTTTCTGAAATTTAAAAGAAAAGGAAATTATTATTGTATATAGATTTTTTTTTTTCCCCTGGTCGCAGATGCATGATTTGTTGTAAAGGAGGTGTTTTGAAATATTTCTTCAAATAACAAAATCATGCTGCGTAAATGTAAACTATTGTATTTATTTGTTATTTTATGTGATAGTATCATTTGTTTTAAAGTTACTCTGTATGCAACCAATAAGTTTTCTCAAAATTCGAGCCGATTGTGTTCGCTGCGTGTCCTGTCCCCTGATAGATTGTGTGTTGACTTTGCTAGAGTAACATATCAGCCAAAATACCGCAGACTTTGTCACAACGAGATGGCCAGAGCCCGACAGTTGGAAAAAAACACCGAAAGCATTAACTGGTGTTATGCATGGATTTGGGCCACAAATACGATGGGATGTGTGCCTTGATGGCTTCAGCACGTGTTGGGATGAATGACGTAGTGCTTTGCTCCAATCTAGAGATGAAAGCCCGCCAAAGCCTTGCATTGTATTACAATCATGTCTTTGTGGCACATGTCATTTCCACGGTTCTGGACACAAATAGCGAAACAATACAGAACTGAATAGAAGCAAATTAGTTTCAAGGCATCTCATGTCATAGAGCAAATGGCTAGATAAAATGTTAGTATTGTCATCATCATCATAGAATAGTGCCCTTCTACAGATTTTGGTCATCATGAATTCCAACAACCTTCGGAAAATCTTGTTCATTTTATTGTGTATGTCACAGTTTGTCTATCCTCAGTCAGATAACATGTTTATCGTGCATCTCACTAGCCTGTCTTGCAGGTGCAGCTATAGCATTCAGTTTTTCTGCCCTTAACTCCTGGTCCAAATTCGCATTTCATCCAGTAGAACCAAAAGACCTTGCAGTGCACGCAGGAATCAACAGTCGTTTTTCCTGTAGGTCTGCACGCCGTTAGTCGAATGCTCGGAAATGTGGTTCCGTGCATGCATCAACTCCGCATAGTAATAGTTGGTGTAGCTGTTTGGGGCGAAACCTGTTGTTGCAAGAATGTAGATTCGAGATAACTGCACGGAGTACTTCACAGTTGCCTGGTGTCAGCCAATATACAACATTCCTATGTAGCTGCGATCAGTGTCTCTTCCTGATTCTTTGTTACTCTGAGTATGTGTTTTTTCAGAAGCCCCCCTCCTTTTTGTATTGCGATTTTCTTGTCACATTTCCAATTTTGCTGTCTCGCTTTCTGTCTATCCGTCTGTCTGTCTGTCTGTCAGTCTCTCACTCTCTCTCTTTCTCTCTCAAAAGGCTATGGCAGTTTTACTTTTATTGATAAATGATGCATTTTCTGGGAATTTGAATATTTGATTGCCACTTATGGTGCAAATTTGGATATTTTCAGCTTACAATACAGGTGGGAAGAGGGGAAGATATTCTGAAGAGGAGGATAGGGAAACATGCGAGTAGCAATGCTTGTGTTTGTGGGCAAACAAAGACAGAAGGTGAAATGTGGATTTATTTACAAAAATATTTACTCATATATCAACTTGCAATGCATCCTTACATGATGTGGCGTTTCTTCAGCCTCGAAGCTGCCAATGTTAATGTTAATATTCTGGCGGGGTGGTTACATCTAAGCTTTCTACATGTGGCAAATTATAGGCAGATTTTTTTTTTTTTTTTTTTTTAAATATGAACCGTGAAGGATTCTCGGAAAACCAGAGCCTGAGATTGTTATATTATATGGACTGACGATGGTCAGTAATAATGGCAATCTAGTGAGCTGCAAATGAGTGGCCCACGCCATCCGTGGGATCATTTCCCTGCTCAGGCGGATGGCTAATTGGCACCGTTAACTTCATTAGGTCCCAACGTCCAGGTTGATGAACTCACGTGTCACTGATGCAGGACACAGCTGTGCTCACACTGGGCGGCCTCCATGAGTTGCTGGACTTGGATCAACACCCGATATCGTTATAAAATAGACATTTGGCGGCTGCGTCCCCGTGGTAAGGAAAATAATCACAAGTTAAGACGCAGCAAAGAATGCTGATGGCCGTGCCATATGCTGATGAGACCGAGGATATTATTTTGATGACTGTAGCCAGTTGCTTGATGATGACGTGGATGGTTTGATAACTGTGGCCTTGCTCTGGATACTGCTTGCGCTAGTGGCTACAAGGAACATCATCTGCTTTTCAGTGTAAAGTCAAAAGAGGACGATGTTTTGTCTCAGCAAAGAAGTAAGTCTGAATAGGAGAAGCGTTCACTCAACTTACTTTAACAGTGTTTCGCCAGACGAAATGAATGTCTTAAACGCTGTGAGAAAGTGGGAAATTGATACGGCTTTTTAAAAATAAATTGATATGGTATGTGCTGTACGATTATAGGCTGCGACTAGAAAGCTGAGATAGCAGAGTTAGCTTGCGAATGTGTTAATCATGATTGAGCAAAAGAATCAGTTGAAAAATTAAGGATGGGTTTTCCTGTTCAACATATCTTTCAAAGTACATACAGTTTCAACTTAAGCAGGAAGGGAAAATACGTGGCATTTGTTTCAGATCCGCGCTTTTAAGTGTTCATACTTGTCCTAATGATGGGTTACTGCGGTATGATTGTCCGATCTGCTTGAGCTTCTGACACGGGATGTGGTGGAAATGAAAGAACAGTCGTACTCCACCATATCATCACTTTCCTTGACTAAGCACTGACTTAGAAATGGCTTGTATGCCATCCAATGCTGAAGTCTTTTTGTTGTTATGAATATTGACGGAGAAGACTGTATTATGTTGCGATGGACTTTAGCACATGTACATTTCAAGTTATTTGCGTCATGATGTAGTGATGCATTCTGGTAGTTTCCTGTGTGACGCGAGATGCTGTGGTTGAATATTACGTGTTAGTTGTTAAGTTGAATGTTTCGTTTCAGGTGTTGATGGTAATTTGGTAATCAGCCAATTCCTTCCTCCGATCGTTATCATGATGCAAGCTCTAATGACGGCATACCAGTTTTCCATATGACATGGGCTACAGTGATTGACTGTGTCATTTAAGTTGATAATACACGCACATCCTGCTATTGTATAAACAGTTCACTCTCTCCAGTCGTTATGGTAGTGCTGACAACACTTTATCTTCTAACGGTCATCACGGCTGAACCAGATTTGATCCTCGTCGTGCCGCGGGCAACTTATTTGCATACATTATGACCTTATTCTTGGACGATTTAGCAAACTGATATCGCCAGCAAATTTGTCGTAACTGTTGGCATACGAGTGCTTTGTAAGGGTTTGGGTAGTCAGACACAGACATCGATGAAGCTCATGTTGTTAAAACTTCTTGACAGGGCCGCGCCAGGGCTCTGAAACGTGCTGTTGTTTAGAACGTCATCGCAAGGCGGCATTGGTGCTGTGAAATGTCCTGAACATCTTCCCTGGACTGCATTAGAGCTCTGAGGTGTGCGGTCGTTTTTATGGCGCCGCATTGGAGCTCTGAAGTGTATTGTTGTGAGAACATCTTCAAAGAATCACTTTAAAGCTCTGAAATGTACTGTTGTTAGAATATCTTCAAAGGATCACTTTAAAGCTCCGAAATGTACTGTTGTTAGAATATCTTCAAAGGATCACTTTAAAACTCTGAAATGTACTGTTGTTAGAACATCTTTAAAGGACCTCATTAGAACTCTGAAATGTACTCTTGTGAGAACGTCTTCACAAGGCCACATACAGCTCTGAAATATACTGTTGTTAGAGCGCCTTCTCAGGGTTGCATTCCTTCACCTCTCCGACACACTGTCCCGTTAATTGCCTGCACGTTGACATATAGGCAGCCTTGCTAATGAACGACCTAGGAATTTGAAGGGCCCTGCTGTCTGTGTGCAAGTCTCCTCCGTCGTCAATATAAATATTATGTTCAAATCTATGAAAAACGTTTCTGTTTGCAACCGTCAAAATAAACAAACAAATCCAGACTCATACTGACAATTCCCGTCTCAGCACTGATGGTTTTCATAAGGTTTGCTTTTGGGGAATTACGGGGAAGGGGACAGGGCGGGAAAGGGAAGGGGGGGGGGGTGGATAAACATTTCTTTTACCTGTCAATTTGTTTCTGAAATCGTCAAAGGTCAGGAACGGCGTCGAGAGAGCATTTATTTTAGAATTTGTGAAAGGTGAGGTGAACAGAGGCGTATGAAAAAAGGCAGAAGGAAATGGTGTGGGGAAATTCCAACGCAGTTACTTACTGTTTGTTGTTGTTTACGGTGAAAGGGCCGGGGGAAAAAGGGAGAAGGTGAGGTCGCTCCAGACACCATTGACCGTGCTATTCTTGGAGCATGATATCATTTGTCTTCTTCCAAGATTTATTTTTGTCATTAACTCTAGAGTTGCCAAGGGGGCCGATCTGCCTGAAGCCTGGGATCATTATTACTTCACATATGAATGCCACTCTATGGAGCATAAAACACAGTAACAAGAGGTTCGTGTCATATATGCATTACCATTTAAGTCTTAGTCGTCATTTCAGGAACATGAGTTAGTATCGTTGTGGAGTTATTGATATTCCAGCAGTTTTTCCTAATTTTTGCAATGTTAAATTATGCTCAGAATATTGTTTAACAGCGGCTATAGGGAAAATAAAAAATAGAGGGGACTAGGGGGGATTTGAATTTAATTTATTTTCCTGAGTGCCTTCTCCAGTTTCCTCCTGTCGCAATTTTTGTTTTTGTCTTGTTTCTTTTTTCCTTCGTTTTTAAAAAAATCCATAACGTTGCACTGCCTGTGGATGGTGGAGGTCATGTCACTCTGAAATTGTCTGCCCAGCATTGCTGATGGAGTCTTAGGGCTCCAGACTCACGGATCTCCGTGAAGTATTACTGATAATGCGTCGCCTTAGTTGCCAGGGTTAGAAAATCAATTTAGATTCTCAGAGATTTGCATTGCATAGTCAGGACAGAGGCGCGCAGAAAAACATGGACAGAAGAAGGAATGGGTGATCAAAATAGATGGATAAATGGATGGATGGATGGATGGGTAGGTAGGTCGGTAGGTAGGTAGGTAGGTAGAAGGTTAGTAGGTAGATAGGTAGGCAGGTAGTAGATGAGAGAGATGGATGGTGGATGGGCAGCTTGCCGATGGAGAAACGATCGATTGATGACGCACCATGAACAAACACATGCACGCACATAAAATTCATTACGTCTGTATGAATTTTAGATTACTCAGTTATTGAATGTCGGAGCACACCATGCTGTCTGACCTCGTATCCCTGTTTGCTGGCACGGAAGGAAATAATTATAACTCTTGGAATTATGGTTGAGTTGTAACCAGGTCGATATGTATAGTTGTCACGATACTGTACACATCTGTACTTTCTTTGAACGAATTGATGAAAATCAACCTTGGATTTGGTGCTCATGTTCAATTTCCTATCCTGAAAGAAACCGATCAAAAGCTCAACATTTATCATGTTGCATCATACATAGTGTGATTTCAAGAAGAAAGTCTTTAAGGAAAGCAGCTGGTAAGCGATAGTGTACCCCCCCCCCCCCTCTCCTCCCCCCTCCTCTGTGTTAGATTGATCAGAGCTTCTGAAAGGAGGCAGTATCTTAGATACACATGGTGATTAATTTATAGTTCGCTGTACATGGAGTGCCAAATTAGAAATGCTTTTGTTAATTAATGAATATTTTCTTAAGTGCTGAGTATCAAGTTGTGTATCAGGCATGTCAAAACGTCCTACTTTATTGGGGAAATGCATTTTTGGGTTGTGATCAGTTTCGTTTGCTGAGTATAGATCTGTTTTCTTCTCCCTCTCTCTCTCTCTTTTATTTCTCGAAATTAAAAAAAAAAAAAGAATTATTTACATTTACATGTTATTACAAGTATATGACATGGAATCACAAGGATAAATTTTAAAAAACGAACTACATTTTCATGTAAATAGATTGACAGTCCTGCTTTGTTGTACACACACGACTTGGCCCAGGAGTAGGACATCACCACGAAGAGGGCGATGAATGAAAGAAATTGTTGGAAGTGGTTATGAAGTTGATGATGTGAAAGATGACGCAATTAAATTGGATCTTTGTCAGTTGCTTTGCTGTCTGTTCTCCAGTAAAACCGGTGGAATTTATTGGTTGGATAGCTAGGCTGTTGATTTTGTTTTTCGAAGAGGAAAATTGTAAGGCGCTTTAGGTCCTCCCCCCTCCCCCGCCCCCCCCCCCCCCTCTCTCTCTTTCTCTTTCTGTCTCGTCCACTCATCTTGTTTGTCGCTGTCTGTCCCTGGAGAGTATCGATCAGAACAGGGGAGAAAGAGGAGATAAGTACGTGTTTCCTAAACCTTCTTCCAGGGCAAGGTGACACAACAGATCGTCTTCCAAAACACCCATCTGCATTTTTAAAAAATCTAATACAGTAGACATATTAAAACGCTTTACTCCTGTCCTTTTTTCTGCGTGTCTGTCTGTCTGTTTGCCTGTCTCTCTCTCTCTCTGTCTTTCCCACAGACATAGCTCGCAACCCTTGTACGTCTTGTCCTCTTTGTTTCACGCCAAACCCCCATTTCTGTTTTCTCTCTCCACTTCCATCTTTCTGTTGTTTTTTCCTTTTCTCTTTCGATTAATTTGACATGGCGTGCCGTCTTAAGTGTCTCGGCGTTCTGAAATTGAAACCAGATCTATCCGTCCCTATATTTTGTTTTCTCTTCAAGACCTCTCTTGGATTTCCCATCTCTCTCTCTCTGTGTGTGTGTGTGTGTATGTGTGTGTTGTAACAGAGGACTGAAGTGAATCATTCTGTAGACGGCCTTATCGGGTATAGGAAATATAGATAGCTGACCTTAAAAAGTTTGGGGATTGATGTTCATTCCATTCCCCATTTCTTATTTCCAAATACACCAGTCGAAATAGAATTCTCAAAATCCCGGGAAATCCTATCGACCCATGTCCTTGGCTTTGCCTCACTTTTTGGCAATCGAGATAACCTCCATCAGGAGGTTGAAAGACGTATATAGAACGCAAGTTTTTTGGCTTGACCCTCTTACAGTGGGTAGGATATTTATCATGACCAAAACTTTTCGCTATGAGTACCAGACTCATAGCCTATTGAATCCAGATGCCCCCCCCCCTCCCAAATAATATTATGATAAGTAGTGTTAATGGTTTAATGACGTAGGAAAACGTCTGACGTACTCACAAGTTCAGTTTTCCTCCAAATCTTGTGTTTTGCTATTGTCCAGCTTTTAGTTAACTCTGTTGACTGTTGTTGATTCAGCTAGCTATATATTTAATGACACCGTTATAGCTGTAAGAGTTTATGTTATTTGTGTTGGAAGAAGAATGGTATTCATTCCACACCGTGCTTTCTCATTTCAAAAGCTTATACGAAATTTGCCGGAGAAATATTTAAATATCAATCGTGAACTCGTCTTCACCCTTCTGTCCAGAGTAGAAGTTCGTTGATGTTGAAGCCACGTCGACATAGAACTGTGACTGGAAATATATCTGACTGTACTTTGTTCAACCGAACGTGTCTTCTGCCTCGGATCTAAGTCAACGTGACCCGTGTAATAAGACTTTGAACATCAATCAAAGAATCTCGTTTAACCCGTGTTATCAAAGTGGGATTTCTTCCCAGTTTGCTGGTTGGCTGGCTGGATAAAAAGAACTGAGAAATCGATCTGTTGGCCGCTCTTGAGAGATAGGAGTCTGTCATGTGAAAGGAGAAATTGCAACTTCGGAATTTACGTGTCTCACTTGCATTTCCGCATTCTGTGTCTACTTGTCATTGTGATTTATTGCTACTCACGTTAGCCCTTCTTTTTGTTTTCTGCTATGTCCATTCTCTCTCCTCTGTCCTCTCTTCTCTCTCTCACCGACTCATCCGGTCACCCAGCCACCGTTCCTTTCCCTCTTTCTCACACGCTTATTCGCTATTTCTATCTCGCACCCACCGGCTCTCTCTGTTCTTTTCTACCTCTCTCCCTGTCAGATATTCCCCCCATCTTCTTTTTTTTTTCACTCCTTTCGTCTGCTTATCTATCTATCTATCTATCTATCTATCTATCTATCTATCTATCTATCTATCTATCTATCTATCTATCT
>JBCEWB010170703.1:0-25487 GCA_039654565.1 Peronia peronii | reverse complement strand
TGGGTGGGAACCACGTGGAGAGAGCAAAAGCCGATTTCTATCTTTGTGGCCGCGCTAATCACTTCGATTTAAAGGAACCTCACAGCAATGGCTTCAATTTATGCGAGAGGCATTTAATGGGCACAAAGAGGGAAAAAAAATCTATTGTTTTTATTCGAATTATCAGAAATTCGGACTATCAGAGTTCCGTTTGAGTGGACTCAACTGTACATACTACATGTACATGATATGAACACTGATCATGAATCATTTAATTAACATTTCCTTTCATGTACAGCAATACCCTATTTATATGTTTTCATTATTGCCCCGAAGAAGAGCCAAGCGGGCTTGAAAATTTGGCTAGCGTTATTAGTTCATTTTATTAACTTAATTCAAAATTCTTCATATTGTTTTTCCACTTTTTTGGTGTATTTGATTAGTTGCCGGTGGACCAGGTATCTTAACTTTAGGACATTTTCGTAAAATGATATGAACAGTGATCATTTTCTCAATGGGGATTACGTGCAGTTTTGACCAGCCGTGTTTCTTCCTTTTGCCAAACATAACGGATGTTGACCAAGCAGTGTGAAGAAGAAAAAAGTCATCATCAGCCTATGGCATGTATCGAAAGATTCCACACATTGATATGAACATCTGGTCAGTAGTCGGAACATCAGAACAAATGTGAGAGAAGAGGTGGTTGGCGGTGGGCTAATCATGCCCATTTTTTTTTATACATAAGAGACCACTTTTTTGGATAGACATTACACTATGGATAGCAGTCACTAATGTTTAGAAGTACTGTATGCAGTCAGCAATGTTAATAATCAACAAGAAGATTAGACATTTCTAGGAATGAAATGAGTTAATATCCTAAGAGCAGGAGAGTGAAGAGAATCTACATGTACTGATCAGGATAAAAATAGAACCATATTAATATTACTTAAAACAAACTTTTTACAAACATATTTCATGTCTAGTTAATTCTAATAAGCATGTACCAGTAACCCTCAGAAAACAATATCACAGCTGCAGTTATCATCAAATATCTGTCATAACTATAGTTGTACAATTTGAAAAACATCAAACAGTTACCAGTACCAGTACTAAACAAGCCATTGTCTCAAGCAATTCATTAAGGTCAATTTTGAACTGTGCAACACAGAGCCATACAATCAAAAAAAAATGTTCCAATCCACACAGAGGAACAAATTCATGTGTACACATGTACAAGGAACACATTTGACTACACACAAAATATGGAACAGAGGAACAAATTCATGAGTTTATATGTACAAGGAACACATTAGATAACACACAAAATAGGCGCTGGAAATGCATTGATTGGTACTCAGTCGATTTATAACCTGCTATACAAACAATTATGCTTCACTGTCCCAGAAAAAGAAACAAAATACAAGCAAAAATCTAATTTCATTCAGACCAAATCACAGAGCATGTAAATCAAAAACTGCCGCCTGTCTTTCAAAACTAGAATCTGAACTCTATAGTATTGTTTCCACTGGTTACATATATAAATATATGGGTGCATGTAAATATTGGACTTCTTTAAGTCTCCGACAAACTTCCTCCACTACTTCCAACTTCAAATAAAGACTGCACAGTTACAAAACAAACAAAGTAAGGTGGGAGAGAGAGCTGTCCACAGATATCATCCACTTATTTCTACATTGACTTGCATAGGTCAGAAGATGGTCATTTTCTATATGTGAAGTGAAAATGAAATGAAAAACTTACATTAATAATTTTTTTTATCACTCCCTTAATGGTGGCACGACTTTCCTGAAAGAAATCAGCAAGTCATATACATCTATAATTACAACTCCGATTGTGGAAAAATTCTTTGGTTGCATAATACGTTGGACTTCTTGCATTCATTTCATAAAAACCATTCCATTACATAAATATGTTGTGCTTAACATGTGCAATACATACAACAAACACTTTTATCACCCACAGATTTATCTCCACTTTCTTTGCATGCGGAGGATACAGTATTTTTGGCTGGTATTGGTATATCTGACTGCTCCTGCTGGATCCTGCTCTGCCTGGTATACAAACATATAATAACGTTTACATTAACACACTCCATCTGCAACACATTTTTCACTTTACCATATCCATAAATGCTAAACACCAGGTTTCATTATACAAAATGCACTGAAAAGACAGTGTCATCCAAAGAGAGGGAAAAAAAGGAGGGGGAGGGGATCTCGAGAATAAAAAAATATCTGGGATGGACCATCAGAAAAGTATATTAATTTAAAGTGAAAACATTTTTGAAAACCCAAGATTGCAACAGGATGACTCGGAATATTTAGTTATTCGCTTGCCCTGTGAGATATATATAACAAATCATTTGAGCCATTAACTACAAATCTCAATTATTACGATTTTCTTCCTCTCTACAGTATATACAAGTATGTGGAATTGGATATTTAATTCAAGCACATTCAATCATATTCTTTGTGCTCTTGATGTGTGACTGGGCCAGAAAGCGGCACAAAGCCTGCCTCAGTTGGGACAATTACTTCCAAGAAAAATAATAATAAAAATGACAATAAAGAGCATTTATTAGCACTTATGCCTGTACAATGCAGGTTCTAAGAGCAAAAAAAAAAGGAAAAGGTCACACACAGGGAGAGTGGTATGAGAACGGTGGCATTGGAACAAACGCACGTCGCTGACGGACGGAGTTTCCCCAGATCAAAGACACCGGTGCAGCTAACTGACAAATGCTTTAGCCTCACTTCATGGTTGATCATGACCGACAACGTAACCGATCTTCGGTCATAATAACCGGTTAATCACTCATGAGTCCACGACCGATATAACCGGTTATCACTGTTCACAACACAGTGTGTTCCACTATGTAAACAAAGGAGCAGAATGTCTCATTTGTGTCTACAGACAGAAGCTCAGCCGGACTACTGAGCATGCGTATGTCATATCATGCGAACTATAGGATTAGGGTTAGAGTTAGGATTGGGTGAGATATAATAACTTATTTAGATAAATCTAAATCTAGGTATTTGCATAAAACACAAAAAAATGTCATGTTTGACCCAGTTTCCACAGCTGACTGCCGTTTCCGCACATGAGCAACCAGGCCGGCTGACCTTCCGTCTGTAGACGCATGTGGATGTCTCTGTCATGCAACAACTCACAATGTTGAACGAACGGAGCTTTGATCACTACGACCTGATCACACGGAGATTTCCAACATGTTTAGTCCATTTCAATGACATCTATAGCCGAACTTTCAGATAAACAATTTCTGCACAAATGCCCACAAACCTTGGATAAAATATAGATGCAAAAAAAAAAAAAAAAAACAACTGTACCATAATTCCTCTTATAATATCAGGCAAAGAAGATATAAAAAAACAAAAATAAAACCAGCAACAACAAACAAAAAAAACTAAAAAATGGAGCATTCCAAGTTTTTATCTGGCATTCCAAGATGGGTGAAAGTATCACTGTATAACCTTCACTCTCTTAATACTGCTTGGTGGTATGATAAATACATTAGTCATTGATGGCCCCATGTACATATGTAAACGTGCCTCGAATATCGCCTTTCAATATGCACATGTACCTGTACTCTGGGTTATATCTAAAAGTGACAGATAAAAATAGCATTTTGCTATGCATCACTGACTATCAAGAATATTCACACTAAAACAAGAATATTCACATTAAAAATTCCCTTGTCAAACAGATTGGTTGTGGTGGGAGGTTAGACCACTCTGTACTATCGACTGCAGGTAAAATATAATATAACTGACAGAAGATTTCTGTGCATCAACTGTGCATATGAAGCCATGAGCCAATCTCTCTCTGTAAATACACTGTTATGTATCACTCACAAGACAAATATGTCTACAGACATACAGCTGATTTACAGCTTTGTGACACAGGATGAAACACGAATCAACATGTAGCTCATTATAGCGTAGCATGTATGACAGGACACAATAAATACCTTAAAATGCAAAGTAAAGGAAAATCACTAATACATGTACTCATTTTCAACCAGTTATTTTCCCAGATATTAGTAATATTAGAATTCACAGACAGAAATGCTTCACTGTGTATAACCCATTATATCACTAAGACAATGTTTTATTACTTTTTTAGATCAGATATGATACAATAAGATAAGATAGGATAAGATGAACTTTATTTGTCATCAAAAGGAAATTCCATTCACACTTGATGAGATACATAAGACACATTCACACTACAGGCAGACAAAAATATCACTCACAGCATTAGAACAAGGCGGACTCAAGGAACATTGTCTCAGTTTGACTAGTTCTTACATGCAACAAACGTCCAGTTCCTGCGGAACATTTCAACTGATTACAAAGTGGGTGCATAGATTTTTTTAATGTCAGTATTGACACATCAAAGACCTGACATTGCTGGATATTTCATTCTGTAGTCCCCCTCAAAGCGCAAAACAAAGAAACAATAAAAAAAGAATTATCCGATGACATGATACCAGCAGTGCAGGGATATCTTCATATCTTTTATCTTATTTACAATGAACTGCTTTCTTTTGTTTACATGTATGTCTCAAACATACAAGCGATGAGAGAGGTCACTAATACCCATTTCCCTCATCGTCAAGACATCTTCCAAACTCTCAACACACTCAGGGATCACATGCACTGATCTTATTTTTCTCTGCTTCCTTCATTGTGACTCGACAAAGGTTTTCTGAATAACAAACCACCATTTCCTTATTCTATGATCTGATATACATCATATGGTCTTGCGCCCTGGGCAAATGAGTCGGAAGTCGCACTGGGTGATTTCGAGTTACAGTTATTTTTCGCTATTTCTTACTATGTTCCGACTTTGATATCAAAATTTTTCTTTTTTCAGGTTAAAAAAGGTTAAATTGTTGTTTTGTGACAACAAAAAAAAATTTAGCATTTTAATCAGAAAGTAGCTAAAAACGGTCAAAATCGGCTGAGATTTTTATCGCCCGGCGCGACTTCTGACTTATTTGCCCTGGGCGCAAGACATATAAGCTCAGCTTTAGGCCAGTTTAATCAGTCAATGAATCTAAAAAAAAATCTATTCAACAATCCCATGGATTATTTCATATTCAACAGATCTATGGTAAAGCCACAAGTCATTTTTTTTTTTTAGATCCTTGCCATTGTCAATTAACTCCTTAAAAATGACAAGAAAGTTGATGAAGACATAAAACACTTGCAGCCCTGCGTTCAACCTTTATTCTTATGCTGATTCTGAAACAATCATATCAGTGAATTTTCAACCTTAAATCCAAACTGGTCAGTACTTTGTACTAGCTATAAAACTGAATCAAATTCAATCACAGTAAAACCCCAAAGTCCCTCCATAGCGTAATAATAAAGATATGGTGTAGACTACAGACAGCATCACACATCCGATCGTTTTCTCATGTTCAGAATGGATAACTGGGGATACAAACAAACCAGCCGTTGTACTAAGATATTTGATAGATGATGGCCTTGCACACACCGTATAGACTGAGGCAGAACAACAACTGATATCCAGTTTTTAATATTTTCAAGACTACAGCCCATACGTTTAGTTCGATCATTAACTATGTCACCAAAAAAAGATCAGAAGAAACAGCCATTGCTGTCCAAAGCAAAGGTTCGAATCAAGAACTGCAACAAACAAAAAGTTTGTGTAAAAAAACACAAATTCAGTTGTCTCCCATGTGTAAAAAAATGGACCTTGATGGTTCTTCCCACTTGGTTCATATTTTTATAAATCCCAGCATAAATGCAGATTGATCACATACAAATGAAATGGGGTAAAATACCAGCTTTAACAGGTATATTCCCTCTTGCCCTCACCTAGATCTCACTGTAACATGCAGACAATTATCATCACACTCATAACAAATGGCTTATCTCAAAAATCTCTGAATAAAAACCATTGCAAAGGATGGAAAATGAACAAACACATCTCCTTTATAATGTCTACTGTCATGCCTTTGCCTTTGTGTCTTCTTTTCTTTCATTGACAATACCGTCCACATAAAATGCATAATACATCAGAAAACAACTGGCCTAACTCTGAGTTAAGCCATTTGTTTGTGAACATGATATTATATTCCTACATAAAACAGAGATACTGGCTTTAAAAATTAAAGATGATGAGTCACTTTTTTGTCAGCTTTCATTCATATAATGATGTATTCGGTTAGATGTGCAGCTGTCAGAGACAATCAGAGCTGGTGTGTGGACATCTAAGGCTCTAAACTAACATACTTCAATAAAATGCCTTTTCCTTCAAACTTCTGTATCAAGAAAACCATTAATTCAGTCTTGCAACAGATATCTCTTTGTCTTATACAAGAGCAGATAAAATGAACCTAGAGAATAAAATGACACAGTGAGTTATGATATAATATTGTGGAAAGTTCTATTTGAATAGATGTGGGAATAACTAAACTATGTTGTATATATATATATATTACAGTGTCTTGTTAAAATACTTTAGTAATGGTCCCTTGGGGGAAAAAAAAAGCAAATATACATAAACACAGACCTGAGACCCAGACAGACTGCAGTTTAACAAAAGACTAGACAAACTGGCTTTACTGTAGACCAACAGCATAAATGGTTTATCCCACATGGCCCACAATTTAAAGCGAAATCATATTGCCAGGCAAAAGAGTGAAATATGTCAGGATTGAGAAGAAATTTTCACTGAGAAAATCCAGATTTTAACTCATTAAGGTACCATTTAAGTTAAGTCGTAATGTGGATATCCAGATGCAGTAGAGGTACAGTCTAATCATAATATAATTTAAAAATTAAATGACATCTCGTTTTGTTTCCTACTGGCGAATGGACTGAAACAGAATTCCAAAGTAAAATGCATTCATCTCCCTTTCAACTGACATTAACAACTTTCACCTTGCCACCCCGCACCCCAAACATCGTATGGTATTGTTGAGGCGCCTACTGATGCTTGGTTGATCTGAGCGTCCATATTCTCCATAGTTTCCCGCTGTTGTGTGCTAAGGCCTGCACCTCCACAAGAGATTTTTCCATCTGCTCTACTAAGTTGTCCATCCAGCAGCTTTTCGGTCTTCCTTTTTTCTCTCCCCCTCATCCCCCCTTCCCCCTCCAAGGTTCCTTGAGGTAAGGTCTTTAGGAAAAACTGTTCAACAACTATCCATACATGAAAAATCTGACATCAGCTCATTTCACCCAGTTAAAGGCAACATACTGTCCTGGACTTTTGTGTTTAATGGTAATGTTAGAAGTCTAAAGGAGTACACCATTGCACTACATCCCCTCTGTTCCCTTTCACACAAGACATTGATCTGAACACACAAAGAAAACAGATGGAATTACTCCCTCAGAACAAAACAATCTGTGGCCGCCTCATGCACCAGTCAAATGATCACATTTCTGTAATTTGCTTTCTTTGTTTCACAAGTATCATGTATTCAAAAAAAAAAGATCTTTGTCATCATGTGAAGACATAGCATTCCAAAATAAAAGAAATGATTCAAATGGACATTCAATCTTATTTTAGATAACATCAAAAGAATTTTCAAAGCAAACACAATGACAAAATATATTCTCAAAGTCCCGTGGGCATCATAGGCATGGCCATGGGCATCTGCATATGGGGCATTTGCATATGGGGCATTTGTATTTGGGGCATCATCATGCCCTGGTTTTCATGTTTGAGCATGTGGAGCTGCAGGGCTTTGTTCCTGCGACAGGAGAAGCTACAGTACTTGCAGGCAAATGGCTTCTCTCCTGAGTGGGTCATCTCATGCTCCTTTAAGTTATGCTTGGTTCGGCATGAGTAGCCACATTCACTACACTTAAAGGCTTTCTCGTCTTTGTGAATGAGCAAGTGCTGGTTGAGATGGGAGGTCTTTCGGAAAGCGGCCCCGCAGAAGGAGCAAAGGTAAGGTTTGAGTCCGGCGTGTTTCAAGCGATGACAGTCATAACTGGCTCGGGAACTGCATTTGTAATCACAATCGGGGCATTGGAAGGGGGTTTTGTTTTCATGCCGCAGCTTGTGGTATTTGAACTTCTTCATGGTGTCACAGGAATAGCCACACAGTTCACAGCAGAGGTGCTGCACCAGCGAATGTTTCTTCATGTGTTTGGTATATTCAGTCCTATCATTGGTGGAGAACTCACACTCGTTGCAATCAAAGCTGGAGTGAGTAAAGACATGCTTCTTCATTTCCGCCCGAGAATAACACACAAAGCTACACTGCGTGCAAGTCCGAGGCTCATGTTTCTTCATGTGGTGGTTCAGCTCATAATTAGTTCTAGCAGTGTAGTTACAATGCTGACAAGCAAAGTTTTTGGTTTGAGAATGACACAACATATGGATTTTCAGCCGGTGTTCAGTTTTGGCAGCATATGTACATTCCTTGCAAACAAATGGTCTTTCATCTGAATGAGTGACCATATGCTTCTTTAGATGTTCATTTCGTCTAAATGACTGACCACATTTCTCGCATGAATATGGCCGGACATCGTCATGAGCCATCATGTGTCGCTTCAAGCTGCGTGTGTCGGAGAATACCAACTGACACCGTGTGCACTTTAGTTGTTTCTCTCCAGATTTGGACTTGGTTGTTCCCCCCGAGGAGTCTTCTTTCTGGACACAAGATATTGGCTCTCCGTTGATATCGACCTGAATTTGCATACCGGCGTCGCCAGCACCATACAGACTGTCCTGAAGCTCTTGTTTGATGGCTGTGTTGGCCAGGTTCATCATGGAGGTCATAGAGTCATCTGCCATGAACGATGAGTCCTCAGCAGCATCACTGGAAGTGGATGGGGCTTTGGTCACCTTGCTACTGGCGCTGTTAGTGTTGGGGATGTTGTACATATTTTTATACGACTGCAATAAATTTCCTGTCATCACAGCTAATTCTGTGGCCAAACCTGAAATTTCTCCTAACTGTAGAACAACCTTCGATTTTTCGTTCAGCAGTGAGACCACCTTGGTCATGTCTGCCAGCCGTGAGGCCAGACCTGACATCTGAGTGATACTGGACTCCATTGTGGGCGTGTCCATGATCCGTTTGCATTTTCTGGCCATGAAGCCAAAGGCACCTGACGCAGAGTCCATGCTGCCATTGAGAAGAGATGAAGAGTTCATGTCAAAGACAGAGCTGGCATTCCCCTCCTCCGCTGTCTCTGACGTTTCCTCTTTGTGACCAAGTAAATGAAGCATATACTCATGGCTGGATGGAAAAGCTTCATCACATTCTTTACAAGTGGTGTCCGGGTCGTTTGAGTGTCCCAGCAAATGTTCTATCAGATTGGGTCTCTTCTTGACGACGGCACCACACAGGATGCAGGAGGTAGTGCGGGTAGATGCATGCATAGCCACATGGACTTTGAAACTGTCTACTGCACAGGTCTTGAAATTACAGATTGTGCATTCATAAACTTGAGCTGATGAGTGAGAATTTTTCATATGTCTTTGAAGACTGTACTTTCGCTTTGATGAAAACTTACAAAACTGACAATTATGCACTTTAGATTCTGTATGCACTAGCATGTGTTTCCTGAGATCCTTCTGCCGCTTGGCACTGTAGGAACACTCTGTGCAGGAAAAGGCTCGGACATCTGAGTGGATACGCTTATGGTCTTTCAAGTCCGCCAGGCTGCGGAAGGTAGTGGGACACAAATTATAGGTATAAGGTTTGTTTTCATGTGTCTTTAAATGTTTAGTCAGCATTGCCTTGGTAGTGAAACTGGAAGTGCAGACAGTACAAGGGAAGCCCTTTTTCTTGGCTTTACTGTGTGTTTTCATGTGCTTTTTCAATTCTGTTTTAAGCCTAAATGCTTTTTGGCATGTTTTACATTTGAACCTCTTCCTGGTGCCCACACGTGTGGCTGGGGAATCAGTGGACCCTACAGGTTCTCCATCCTCTTCAGCAACAGAAGCAGCAGCAGCAAGAGCAACTTTTCTTCTACCCACAGAGAACTTGGGTATAGGTTGTGGTGACCTTGTTGCATCATCATCATAAACTACTGGCTTCTTTTTCACTGCTCTATCCGACACAGTCGCTACCTCCTTTCTCACTTGAGTACCACCCTTTTGCTCTTTCACAACACTTGGGCAGTCAGGCCTATTCTGTTCTTCTTTTGAAGTTTCAGGATTCACTAGCTCATATCTGCTCTCCTGTCCCGCAGTCTCCACTGTCCCCACAGCCACCATGTCCTCCCCTATCTCTGCCTGGCCTGGTGGCCTAGAATCATCTGTAACTTTGCCATCCTCAGAGACTGGATCTGCCTTTTCTACTGCTTGTTCTTCTACACCTAGACTTGAGGCATTTGAAGTCTGCCTTTCCTGGCCCTCAAAGTTTTTTGCCACACTCTCTCTCGTCTCCTGTGCAAAGGACTCCCCATTTTCAGTGTTGGCTACAGCTGTACTTGCAGTGGCAGATGACTGGGGGCCTAAACTCAACACAACATCTCCCATCTCCACACTTTGGGCCAGTTTGTTCGTTCCATCTGCAGGGGTGGTTAAACTGAACTCATTCCTGACCACTTCCTGACTATTTCTCGTGCCTACATCGTTATTTGGGCACATCCTATCACTGTCTGCCACAATTCCAACCCCACCTGCTCTTCTATCACTGATCTCTTGTGGAATACTGGACTGAGAGATATTTACTGTAGAATGATTCTGGTGCGATGTCTCCATATTCTGCGAGCTGACAGGACGGGATATATTATCTGTGTGAACAGCTTCTCGGTAAGATGTATTTCCTTCACCACGAATATCTGCATACTGTGCCTCTCTTACAGGCTGAGTCTCAGGCAGAAAATCAGACACCACTGGTTCATAGCCTTCTTGAACTAAACTACTCGTTTCCATTGACTCAGTGGCTCGTCTATCTACCTCACTGTACACTGAAGATGTTTGGTGATCTTCCGCACTTGCATTATTGCTATAAAAGTATCCCTGTCTGCCTACCATCTGCTGTGCCTCCACGTCCCTAGGAGTTGCCAAAGTGTTACCTTGGTCAGTACCATTGGAAAGTGGCTCTTCTCTTACTGGAGCTACTGGATGGTTAGCATATGTTTGCATTCCATACACTGCTTGTATCTCTACTGCCGCAGGGTTGAGCTGTGGATCATGGTTCTCAGCCTGACCCATAGTTACTGGTATGGATGTCTGAGGTAAGGTAGTCCCACCTGTGTACTGTTGGTCTATGGGAATGTCCTGAGCAATGCTGTGGGGCTGCTGGCCATGCTGTTCTTGTACACTTTCAGCTGCTGAATTTTCCCTGGAATACACAACTTCCCCGTGCCCCACATTCTCCATACTGAGTGTGTCCATAGTATAATCCATGATCATCACACACTGAGTTGGTTCCCACAAAACAATGTCACTGAACTAATTTTACACAAATAAAATTTTGATTTTACCACAGCTAACAAAGAACAGGAAGCAACACATGACAGATAGCTTGTAATAATTGATCACATGAGGAATATTTTACAGAGTGTTTCTTCAAGAACAAGCTAAAAAACAGAAAACAAGAAACAGAGTTGTTGCTCTATTATTTAATCACTTTGAGAATAAAAGAGTTCTGGATTATTATTAACATCACTACAGTAAATTTGTATATTCAGCACTTACTGATGTGATCTTTCTGTTTCATCTGAATACTGAGAATATGAAACTTCATCCTGGCAAATGAGCAATCCTTGCCACAAGTTCCACAGAATTCACTGGGAAAATTAATTACAAATCAAAATAGAAACTGCAAGATATTATTCAATGAAAAATCTCTAGTTGATTCTTAAATCATAGATGTTGAAAAGCTCTCAGAGGCAAACATAAACTGTCCATCCCTGCATGTCAGGCAGATTGTCTACTTAAGCCAACTTCCACTGGCAGGAACTTTCACCGAGTGAAATCGTATCACAGAATTTATAACTTGAATCCAATTTCAAGTCCCACTGACGAGCCATGCTAAGTATACTGCTCAAATTTAAGTCCATTAGTTCCGAAACTTCCATTGTGAATACATCCCGATGACTGGAAAGTTATAACTGGCACTTAACAGCCACGCCACTCTTTTCAGCTCTGCAGATCCAGATAATTCTGCGGCTTGTTCCTGATTGCACAGCAGAAAGACAAAAACCAGGTTACACCTACATTTTACCAGGCAACATCAGGATTATCTCCGAAATCTGGGAGAGATGAGCTTTTAGCCAAAGATCCAGCTTGCACTTCATCACCAGGTCACTGATCTGAAAAATAAAATAGAGCAAGAAATTAATTTTGATTCAATATCCATTATAATTATGTTCCACTCAGAATACTGCGATTTCAATCTTGAAAAAAAAAATGTCTTTTTAATAGCGTTTTCTTCAAATTAAATTTAGTCCACACTTGTTTTTGTCTGAATTAATTCACTGACTACGACTTTTTCTTCTAACAACAAAAAATAAGTCAGTGATACAACTAAACAATCTGATTTTATTTTTACAGCGGAGAGAAAAAAAGGATTGCAATATGTATAATTTGCTTTTTCAGTAGATTTCACTTGCTCAGATATTTCCGGCAGAAAGTGAAAGATTTTAAGGAAGTGTGAGCTATTCAAATTGGGGCACTGACTACTATAATTGCACTGACATAATTCATCAGTGTCCCCAGTAGACCTGACAAAGACAATTTATAAAACTGTTCCATTTCTTCCCAATGTTGGGAGAAGGAAAATGGGCTCGATGAGCTATTTCTTTGGTGGATCATTCCTGGCTCCAAAATCTTGTGTATATATGCAGATTAGGTCTCAGTTCTCAATCTAGAGTCAACTCGCCCCTGTCCGAACACCCTCCCCAATCCGACCACTTTCGTTTACCATCGTCAAATCATATGATCCGCTATGATCTCGTTGATTACTTCCTGGTATGCACTAATCAACCCTGTTTGACGACTCTTTGAAGCATTTACGCTCACTTTCATTTTGTTCATCGACCGCAATCTGCAGGAATCAACACCAAGGTGAGTATCATTTTTCACTTAACTCTTAGTAGGACAAAGGTCATGGCTAATATTTCTAGCCCTATTTTCGGCAGTTTATTTATGGAAACTGAGGCAAATTCCATCTTGGAAGCGCGGGAAACCCTCACTATATGCCAGATAGGCCATTATCCAGTCATGCTGCATGACAAAGGGCTGGTTAGACGTGGGCGGGACATTTCTTCTGTCCTGCCCTTGTCCCATCACCGTTCATTTTGCATTTTCATCCCACTGTCGTATAGTATTATTTTATTATAATTATTTATACCACACTTTCACCCCATTAACGCTATCTGAGTGTCAATTTAATAGTTTTCCAGATTTTTTCTTCTCTCTAATGGTACATTTCACTCCATTTACCACCATCTGAATGTTAATATAATGTTTTCTGGACCTTTTCTCCTCCTTAATGGTACATTTACTTAAGTTATCCTCAGTGTTAAAACATTCAAGAATGGGCAAACCAAAGACCTCCTTTTCAAAACAAAGCCTCCTTCTGTAAGGATGACACTAGGCAAAGTTGTCAAACTTTACAACATCCCTAAGACAACACTTGGGGACAAGCTGGAAGAGAGGCAAGAAAGCTTAAGAATGGAAAAGGGAGGGAGGGGGGGGGAGGGGAATGACAAAAGAGAAAGAGTGGCACATGTGAGAGTGAGAATGAAGATGAGTTGGAGTACATGGATAATAGTTCCCTAGACAGCATGTTAGTTTTTGATCAGAATAAATGTTGTGCATAGGTACAGATGAGGAGACAGAAATGCATAACAAAAATTCAGCAGATAAGAAGATAATAAAAATACCTGAATTAATCTGAAAAGTGCGAAAAATGATTTCATAGAAATTGTTTGAGTGAACCTCATGCTGTTGTAACAGAGATGAATGAAGTGGAATTGCAAGATTATTCTTTTATCTAGGACTATTGTGTTTAGATTGTATTCCAGTTGAAATTATAGAGCTTTCTGTATTTTTGTCTCAGTATTAATGCATTTTCAAATTCTTGTTTACCAAATCACAATGCTACTTTAACTGTGTCTTTTCTTGTTTTCTGCTCAAACAGTATGGGATAAAAATGGAAATAACATAAACCATTGCTTACATACTTAGAGATAAACTTTAAACAAACAAAAACTCACGTTGCTAATGTACACAAAGCACTGGTCGGACTGAGGAAGGCTGGTGGTCAGACTGGGATCGGGAACTAGAGTTCAGTTACGGAGCCATCTACTTTCGATGTCTACTTTATGACATCTTAATCTATCAGGAGATATGATTGGCCGATCCTGGAAACAAATTTTTCGACAATGATGACATTGTCCTACATACTAGGGCATGTGTTTTCCATAGTGACCTAAGTGGTCGGAAATCAGCTGGCTGACTCTATAATAGAGATGATTTATTCATTAATTCTGGAGTAAGCAAGTTGTAATAAGTATAGACCACTCCTTGGCATTTTCAGGCTCGCGGGTAACATCCAGCCCTCTAAGCCTTCCTGTCCAGCCTGCATGCAGTCATTCACAAACAAAAACATGCAAATAAAATATTGATGAAATGACATTTTTTGTATTTGTTTATATTTCTGTAATATCCTTAATATTCTGATTACCTTTAACATGATTAAAGTGAATATACTTGAAGCTCTTTACAAATTACAGTTGGATAACATTAATATTGAACACAATTAAGTTCAGGTTGTTGCTGGTTTCCCCCTCTATCTAACACAGCAGAGGTATCTCATGTGGCCCTTTGGGAAAAATAATTAAGGAGATCGATCTAGATCTAGCTCTACCCCTGTAGATTTAGATCTAGTTGGTAGATCTAGATCTAGACTCTAGATTAGATCACGATTCATAGACCTGAACCTAATAAACTAGATCTAGATCTTGATGCCAAAGAAAGTATTAGAATATTTGTCAATTTTATTTAGTCTAATAATCCATTAAACCCACGGTGTTGCCTTTTCAACGTTTGCATTTGGGTTCTCCCTGTTGGCATTTTTTCCTGTAGTTACCGAATGCTCCCAAATCGAGGTCAGGGGCGGATGACATGGCGGCGGCGGCGGCCGACAAGTGGGTGCAGGGATGGGAAACGATTTTGCACACATTTCTTTTGCAATGCTTGCGTATTTTGCAACATCTTTAGGGGGAATGTAAGGATTCTTAAGTACAGTATTATGTGTCTGCATGAAAATACGAGCAAACCTTGGAAAGGTCGGTGTTGTTTGCTGTCCTGAATGCTAGGAAACGTTTCCTCTGCTCCACCGGAAATGATCAAAGTTGATGATAAACTGGACATATCGTTAAGTAGACCGTTCACAGTTTTAGCAGTTAAAAATCTATCGCGGATTCGTGAAGTGATCTGAACCTTTATGATTCATTCCCTGACGTCTTCAGCAGTTGATCAGACAAAAATATACCTTTGAGCAGCTTGTTGCCAACGTCAATTTAATTAATGGATTTTAAAACTAATTCTTCAAGTTTAGCTGATAATAGATCCATAGACGCCTTTATAGTTTTTAACAGTTTTTTTTTTTTTTTTTTAAATTCTTTATCCACATTAACATCCCTTCTGTCACTTATGAGCAGTGGCAACAACTGAGAAAGTAATGACAGACAACATACAGGAGAGGCAACACACATTGCACAACACACTGCACATTTCCATCCTGAACAAGTTGTGCAGCCCACATCTGTGCGACATTCCAAGAATGAAAAATTAATGAACAAGAATATAAAACAAGTATAAAATAAAAACAAAATAGACTATGACCCAAGTTTTAACCAACAAAAATATGTTTATTCATGTTCTCGCTATGTGTCCAGTATTGCACTTAAACTATTATTTTTGTATCTTTTTTTTTTTTTTTTAAATATATAACTTTTCTCCCATCACTGGCATTGTGAGCCAACAATAAAATCAATGTTGTAAAGATTCACAAAAAAATGTGCCAGCTATGAATATCTATAGCAATCTGACCTCCATATGATTTAACACCATAATATTCAAGCACTCTGATTCTAGCATGCCTTTTAAATGAAAAATTACACTTGGTTAAAAAAAAATATGTATAATGAAAATAAGAGAGCAAATCAATTATAATAATATTCTAGCTGTGACTAGAAAACTATTATAAGAATATCATGAACAAAACATTGGGAAAATATAGTGAACCCAGATTTTAATAATAATTAAAGAGAGCATTTATATAACGCTTATTCCAAAATACAATACAGGCTTTAGGCGCTCTACAATCTATTATTATCCCCAAAAAAGACCCAAAGGGGATGCACACAGATATTCTCAGCTTCCTGGAAAGCATACAAGGAGACTGCCTGATAGGCACTCAAATTGCTGTCTATCGATCTAACAATACCATTCACTTCTATAGTTAGGTATCAATTTTCAATCTGGATGAGTCTGGAGATATGTACCAAGGACAAAATGTCTGGACAGTCAGGGTTTGAACCCAGAACCTTTGATCCCAAGTCTGGCAATCCAATCAATAGGTCAACAGCACAACACAATTTTCAACTTGATTTTTACAAGTGGAAGTTTTCAATATGGACCTCAATGTAGGCTAATTAAACATTTTAGAATATCAGGACCTCAAATGGATGTCAATTTTGGTATCTATAAATGCAAATTATAATATGTGACATCCATCATAAAAAAGAAAAAGTGAAAGTATCTACATTATAATATATATATCTTCATTCCTTACTGACCTATTGTTAAAACCATGTTTGCCAAAAGTCCATGGTAATGGTATACCAAGTTTTCTGACATACACCTTCAAAGTGAATGTTACAAAGGTTCACAGGACCCTAATACAATTCTTCAGAATTTGTCTTCTCTTCTCCCTCCTCCCTCAATCTACACAAATTCATGTAACAGATCTAAGTTCGAGTTACATGAGCAAATACAAATCCAAGCAATGAGCATTACTGTGTGATATACAAAAGCTATATATTTATGTGGATATGCCATAATAAATAAAATATTTCCCCTCATGAAATTAACCTGTATTTTTAACAACCTTATAGTTTAAAACCAAACATTTTGGTCTATTAACTGACTTTCATTTTATTAGAAATATACATGTTCATACTGGATGCAATTATGCTATACATGTCATATATTCCCATGCAAAATACACAAGTTTCATCTTTCAAAGGACAATGTTTTGTGGACTTATAAACCTGAGGTTACATCAATTTTAAATAAATTTTCACCAAAAATGTTATTGTATGACAAATAAACAGAAATCAATCCGACTGTTTCTCTTCAACTTTCCAACAAAGCAGTTCTTCAACAGAAAGACTCAAATGCTAATTAAGTCATTCCAATATTGAAATATCTGTGACACGACCTGTGATATAATGACACAGTTTCTCCAGATTCTGTAGCTTCCAGAATATATTTTTTCACTTAACCAAACACTTAAGAAAAAGATTGAAATTTTTTTCCCTTCTCTGGAGAAAAAGCATGGTAATCTAACTCTATTTTTTTTTTATATATATATTCCAATATCATTCAATCCACTTTCTTGTTTTAGCAGAAGATCGAGAGCACAAGTGTCTTCAAACTTTCGCATCAATGATCCAGTTACATGTATAATGGATTCAATGATCATTTTTTTCTCGTCTGACGTTTCTTTCTTTTTTACTTTTTTTTTTTTTAATGCTATTCTTGATTTTAACTTTGTGAAACCCACAATACAAAACTACATAATTTCCATTGATCAGTGAGAAACTTAATGCATATAATCATAATCAACTGGTGGAGAAAGAAAAATATGAACTGAAAAAAAATGTAAGGGCACCAAAAAAAGTGTCCCAAATGGAAAAAAAGTGCAATATAAAAGATCAAGACAAAAAGTGAGAATGGAATGAGCGATGGAAACGTTTTAGCAAATGAGAGCATTAAACATATATCAGAACATACAATGAAAGAATAAACAGAGATAAAACTGAAACCAGAAAGAGCTCACTGAAAGTTGAGTCAGATTTATTGAACATATTCAATGACAAGATGATGACAAGGATGGACTTATTCTGGTAGCTGTGACTTGAAACTTTTCAAGTTTCACAAAAGTGATGTGTACAGTGCTGGAATTTAGAACAGAATATCTCATTCCACTGTGGTTTCAGCTTTCAGATATTGAATCTCTGGCAGACAACAATACATGTACATCAGAGCTTAAAAAATAAAAGAGACAATGATGAAATGAATGGAAAATATCCGTGAGAGTGCTATTCTTGTTAAACATGTTAAGTATAACTAACAAATGCCCAAATGAATGTCTATTCTATGAATTTATGAATCTATGAATGTCTACTAAGAATGTCTATTCCGTCAAATCTGACGCTGCAATACTGCAATGCTGTGGCTGAGAACAGTAGGCCTATATCATGTCAACAACCAGAAAAAAAAAAAAAACTGAGATGAAAACATCTGTGTCAGTGCTATTTTTTATTTTCTTTTTTAAACATCACCTTCATGAGGAGTGACTCTCATTCAGAAAGTTGAATGTTGTAAGTACTTGTAGTTGTAGTTGCAAAGTGATGTGAATTCGGGAATGCTAGGTATAATATCAAGCCAAGACAAGTCGAAGGGCTGAACAAATCATAGACTTATTCATCACATGTATACTTTGTGCGCTTTTCATAATACATTAGCCCATAAAGTAGTGATGAGATATTCACTTTGCACTGCCTTTAAGTTGACGCTGTTATTTCTGAAACTTGAATACATGTTATCATAGAAACCTAAACACAGCAACACATTCTTCTGACATGTTCAAGGTTAGTGATGACATTTTCGATCTGAATGACGCGCAGTGGATGGCAGTTATTTTAACCGACATCATTAAAAAATGGTTACAATACAATATAATACACACATCAGTCGCCTGCAGACAGCTATCTCGTCAAACAACTCAGTGCAGTCAATAGTAAGGCAGGGCACAATAGAATGCGGCCACTTATGGTTGTCATGAGTTGAAACAAGGGAAAATAATGACCCTGGAAAGCCTACATGTATTTATCTTCACTGCCACTGTCCCTATTTCAAGAAAACTGCAATTCAATTCTTGAAAAGCCAAACTGTCAGAAAAGTCAAAATCATGAAAAGTAAACTAATGTAAGGTCGGCATTTAGGATCAAGCTAATTTTCATAGAAAAATTCCTTCACTCCAATGCTATTGCCATTTTTTTCAAAATAATGGTCATGGCATTCAAGACAATAAGCTTTTCAAGGAGGGCTATGTGAAACAGTAAAGGATTCATCACAAGCTTCTTATTTGTGACTAAGTAATGGAAAAACAAAGAGAATCTCTTGGTGTTTTTTCTATTTCTGATTTTGAAGAGTATTTGGAGTTCATACAATTCCCAGTGAACCATCACAATGTTACATACATTATGAAGGCAAGTATGTGTATGACTCAATCACAAATAAATACAAACACTTGTAGTTGTACATTATTATATATACTAGCTAAACTAAGGGACATGTTTCTTCAAAAGCAACTGAGAAAAAAGATGCAAAAAACTGGTAACATAATATTTACTGTTAGTCTCATTACAAAACAAATTTCTTAATATGCTTGTTTATTTGTTAATGAGTATTTTTGTTTTCAATTGAAAAGTCATTTGAAACAGATTACTTTATGGCTTTCTAATACTGTCAGAATTTTTTTCATAAGATTCTACAGTAATGAACAGGATAAACTTCAAACAGCAACTGATGGCTTGAGGAAGATTGCTGCAAATTTTCACAAAAGTTTCCTCTACTTTTGTGAACAAACTACAATAACACTAAGTGTTGCAGGCATGTAAAATACAGGAATGAGTCACCACTGTAGCATGACTACCAAGTACCCGGGCAATAAATGTGACACTGATCATTACGGCTACTCATTATCAGCTATACCCCAATACATACATAAATACATATCAAATACTTATGTACATCTAAATACACACGGAAATCCGTGACATACATACCACAAACACACATGGGTGCGCATATACACAGAGATATTTTGTGCTCCAAAACATGGTTGGTAATGCTGACAGTGATAAGACAAAATAAAAAACCAAAACTCTTCCATATTGGAGTGGAGATGTCTGATTACAAAAAAAATTATATTTAAAAGAAAAAAAAAGAAGATACTGCCTCAACATTTCTTGTAACTTCGTAAGTGCTCGTGCATGGAAATGGAAGAAAACATATTTATCTATGGAACATGCGGAAAAGAATGCTAAACGGAGTGCGTGAAGAGTCAAGTGTGGTGAAAAAAAAAAAAAAAAGAAAGCCACAGTGGACAGAACCATTGCTTCAGAAATGTTTAGAAAAAAAAAAAGAAATGTGTAAATGTACAGCTTTCTGGAGAAACATGCTGGACAGAAAACATTTCAATTTTTAAGTTTCATACATATCATTAGATGTTAATAGCTGA
This sequence comes from Peronia peronii, assembly GCA_039654565.1. Taxonomy (NCBI): domain Eukaryota; kingdom Metazoa; phylum Mollusca; class Gastropoda; order Systellommatophora; family Onchidiidae; genus Peronia; species Peronia peronii. Next base: position 4,978 of record JBCEWB010170703.1, on the reverse strand, counting down.
TGATATGAATTTTAAAGATATTCTTTGATGTCATTAAATTGTAAAAGTGCTGAGAAGCGGCCTATCCACAGTCAATACTACTTTTGAGATGAAGAGTAGTCCAAGATTTCTTACTAGTTGACAATGATTCACCAACCTACTGATCACTCCAGAGCATTACTTACATTTGTAAGAAAATGAATAATATTACTTACTGCAATATTTAATGGTATTTGTAACCCAGTATTAGGACATGTGACAAATGACCACATCATGTTGGCATTCATAAATTTTTTTTTAAAAGGATTGTGTAATACTTCATACTTATATCCGCATCACACATCATAATTATGCAGGAGGCTACTACACAATCATGACTCACAAATTCAAATATCCAATACCAAAGTCTGTAAATGTCAACTGTATAAATATATGCAATGCCATGACATTTTTTTTTTGAAACATGGCAATGTGCCATTTTGGCATCCATATATGCAATAAGGATAATCTTTTGATACTTAAAACAATAACTTGCTTACTATATATTTCTTTCTTTTCGCTCACTTCATTTAATTACTCATGTAAACACTGATTTCAGGGGTCACAACAAAATAAATAAATGGATAAATAGATAAATAAAGTAAATAAAAAAACTAAATAAACAAATATGTAAATAGTCCAATTCATGTATATGAAGACTCCAGTGGAAAAACCAGATGTCACATTTTTGTGAAATATGAGTTATTGCCCCTACATTATAAATCACAGCGCTAAGATTTATTAACCACAACAATAATTCAGAAAAACCATGTAAGTTCCACTAAAAGGAGAATTTCTAAAAGGGTATACAAAACTATAGACTTTTAAACTTTAATTTCTGGTTTTTCTCCCTTTGTAGAAAATGTGACTTATCTGGTTTTTCCACTGGAGCCTTCAAATGTATGTAAAAGTAAAAATTCAAGTAAAAAAAAAAATTCTTTCCCTCTGAATCCAAGTCAGATATGAATGATAACAACAAAGCAGTTTCACTTTAAAATTGTTATATGTGATAATCTCTCCATTAATCACAGTGAAGAAGTTTAAAATAACTTTTAAACTCTAGAAGTACATGTACAGCTCTAGCTTAGGAAATGTTATCTCCTTCTAAATACGTGCCAAGGTGATAAATGAAACAGCAGTGATACACGAAATGAAACATGTCATGAACCATAAAAAGTCACAGGTGGTAGACAACTATATATATACTGTTAGGTAGCAGATTCAACATTTATACATGCACTTTAATAACAGATTCAATGTGCCTGCTTGAAGCATGGTGAAAGATGGATAACACAGGACAATGCAGGGTTCATTACAACATAAATGTGAAGTCTGACGGGGAAAATGATGAGATCAGTAATCAGTCACATTGAATAACAATTGTCATGTTGAACAACTGGCCTTAACTAATGATAAAATATGCTTGTTTTCTGGATAATAATGATAGTTGTTTAAAAACATGTATCGCAGACCTCTTATTCCGAAAGGTAAGTGGCTACATGTTTCTGAGATTTCTCACAAATGACATGCGCAAGTTGGACAGTAGACACAACATCCGCTGTTCACTATAAAACTTATACAATAATAGCGCAAGCAGTGTATTGCTTACTACATACAAACAACATTACAATATTATAACATTAGCAAACATTAGGCTCTTCATTTATAGCACCACTGGAGATATATGATGTTTGGTGAAATCTACAGCAATGACTCAACAATGGTTCACGTGTGCACATATAAAACCTACAAAAAGCAAAAATAAGATATGTGACAAATAAAAAAAATTTTTAAAAAATAACCTTATCTGTCACATCTTTTGGCATTACATGTACAGCTGATCATTCTAAATCTGAATCTCTATACAACCAGAACCAGAATGAACTTCAGATCTCCATAACTTTTTTTTTTAATTCTAAAAATTATACTTAAAACTTAATATATACTTAAAACAAACCTGCTGCCAATCTCTGCCTCCAGCCAGTTATATGTACCAGCATAATGACATGATCACCATTGCTAAAATACATAGCTAATATTCCATATGAATGCCCAAAATGATTTTTCCAATAAACTGTGTGGAAACAACAAAAAAAAATAAAAAAACAAACATATACAGCTGTACATACAAACACATACACGGACAAAGAAAAAAAAAACAAACAAAAAAACAAGAGAGAAGAGAAAGAAAAAATCTATCTCTTTCTCATCCCATCTCTGTCCCAAACATCCACTGCCAATGTTGACAAATGAAACCAGACATTCCCTTTTGCCTCTCAGATCACATTAATTTTTGGTAGTTAAGCAAATGCTGTTCACTGTGCAGAGATTTGTTTTGTTTTGTTTGTTTTTTTAATCCTGTCTCAACAGATATGCCTATCAAAGCCCATGTCAATACATCACACAGAGAAATGCAGCTGCTCTTGAAATTGAGAGATTGGATCTCTACTCTACTATAATTGCTGTAGATCATCAAGTTCCAATGAGAAAATGTTCACTGCAGTTTAAAATGGTTTCAAGGAGTGCAAAGAATGCTGTTGTTGGTTTTTCTTTTTGTTCCACTCAAAAAAAAGTTCATTATTTTAAAATGGTTTCAAGGAACAGAACACGTTTTTTTTTTTCTGTAAAATTGGTGTGGATGTGCACAATTCAAACTATAGATAGCCGTGAAAATGAACAAAACAATGTCACAGGATCAGAGGGAATGTGCTGGATGTGAAAATCTTTTATAGATAGAGCAGTAAGTGATAATGGAGAGGTAAATGCCAGTATGTGACTTTGGTGAAAAAAATAATTAGCTTGAACTCTTTTGTGCTGAAATATTTACATTTGAAGCTAACTCTTATGAACTTGTGGTAAGAAAATTTGAATTTTCTCAAAGACACCCGGCTTATTTCATCTCGTGGAGTGACAAATAATAGAAAATTTGTTTCAAAATCAGAAAAATATCTCATCACATTTCTTGGATTTGTTCCCCATTTTGAAATTATTATGACAAGAAATACAAAATGAACACAGAAATTTGGAATTCTGTGCCATGAAAAAAATCTGTGGAGAAATGAGACATCATATAGAATTCTTCAATACAATCACAGAAATGTAATCCAAGCATGATTATTGTGAGGATGCACAACAACAAGGTATGAAAGCAAGAGCTATATCCATCAGCGAAATAGCATTCAACGTCACTATTTCTGAGAAAAGAATCAGACTAAAAAAAAAAAAAAAATATTATTTTTGTTAGTTTCCATTACAAAGACAAAAATGAAAGAATTTCAGTCACAGGCTGAAATACAACTCTGAAGCAAAGCTGACAACTTTAGGAATGCCTTAAATCCCTTTATTTTTTAGTAACACATGGAGCATATCATGTGGATAAACTGTGGAATCTGATATACCATCTTACAAGATTTTCTTTTTCGAATAAATTGCAGAATTTGATGTATCATCTTACAAAGATTTTCTTTTTTTTTTTTTTAGTTTATCAGACTAGATAACGTCATCGGACGAGTTCATGACAAAACGTGGTAAAAATATACCTACTCATAAACCAAAGTAATGAGAACTAACCAAACAACCGAGGCAATGTAAATCATGACAAATAAAATTATCATCCTTTTTCTTCATAGCTCCTGCCATTGCTCAAATCAAAATCTTGCACAATTGGATGGGTTCATGAGACGATGAATATTGTATATTCACAATACAAACAGCTCATAACTTTACCCTATATGTCAGTCAATGCCAACTAAAAACAATTTTTGTACCTACTAAACTAAATATGAGCCTTATTGGCCAAATAAAAATAAAAAAATCAATGAAATTCTCCAAAATTCAAATTGTGGGAAAGCAGAAAACAAATATAACATCTTCTCTTCACATAGATAACACTCAGAAACCACGTGAATTTCAGAAAATGTTATTCTTCTATAAATGTTTTCTGGCACTAGGATTCAATTTAAATGAAAATATCTTATTGAAAACTTTTATCATAAAGTTTGAATATCAGTCCAGGAAATTACAAATGGCTGAGAAAATTTCCACCCATTATGAAAATAACAGGCATCAAACCCAAAAAAAAAAAATAACTGAAAAATGAAGAGAAAATAATTAGAGAGGAGCCTCTAAACTCACTGATGTTAACACACATAAAAAATCACAGCCATGACCATTACAACAAGATGACATAATATCACAACTCTTGTTCATCAGGGATTGGATGGGTAAGGATTGGGGGTTATTTCGTTGGTTATCAACGTTTCCTTCAGTTCCACGTCGTCACCTCTGGCTCGTGTTATCATTGTTTCCCTGTCAGCCCTGTAAACATAAACAAGACATGCATAAACATGAAGGTTGAAAAACTTGGTCAGCACAAATTCAAAACTGTTTTATTGGCTTATTAAAAATCTGCTTTCAGGCATTTTTAGTATCACAGGTCTTGATTAACCCTCCAGATGGCATGCACTCATAGCCTCTTTTGATAAAATAAAGATCTTCAATTTTTGCTTTAAAGAAGTGCCACGAAGTACATATGCCTAGCAATCTGCACTGACTCATTTCGTTGCCACCAGTATAGTCATAATTAGTCTGCTCACTATTAAATTGGACATAACAACATGATGACAAGTATTAAAATAAAAAAGGGCATTTATATAACACCTCTGTCCAGAAAGGCTGAAGCATTTTACAGAAAAAAGGAATCTTAAAACAACCACACACATGATATATGTCAGTGCAAATAGAAGTTCCTGTAGACATATATGACCTATTGCCAAGCAAGGACTGTTGAAATCTATCATGACAATTTTCACTGGATGGTGGCAAATTCAACAGACTGTATCTTCGAAGCTACAATAAATTTGCAATTGCTCAATAAGTTATCAAACATGGCCTCACTGCATTGAGTTTCTTTTTTCAGTATATTTCTTGTTAAACAAAGGAAAAATAATAGTGCAGAATC
>JBCEWB010170692.1:0-10219 GCA_039654565.1 Peronia peronii | reverse complement strand
TAGATAGATAGATAGATAGATAGATAGATAGATAGATAGATAGATAGATAGATAGATAGATACATAGATAGATACATAGATACATGGATAGATAGATAGATAGATAGCATTAATCCTAGGACTGCAATCCTTAGAAACGTAGTGAATTAATTATATTATTTATATAGCTTTAAGATGAAATGTTCAAACAGAATATAAATTAACACTTAAATCCTTCAATAAATGTATAGCCAGAAACAAAAAACACATGTACACTGACACACTTAAACACACACACACACGAGAAAAAAAAAGAGGAAGCAAAATCCATTCATTTGAAGTTGAGGATATGATCAGATTATTATGACCATACAAATTGTGAAGACAAGACATGTATTTCTTTGAAAATTGTACGCTACGTCCAAAAATGTGCAGATGTCAAAATGACCCTGTCTTAATTACACATGTAGTTAGTAAGTTACTCGGGATCTGAAGTTCTGGGTTCGAATCCTGACATGTCTCGACATTTTGTCCTTGGGAAAGACAATTTACACACATTTCCTGACTCGATCCAGGTTTGAATGGGTACCCGACTATAGACAGTGAACGATATTGTTAGACGGATAAGGATTTGAGCGCCTAACAGGCAGCCGCCTTGTATGCTTCCCAGGAAGCTGAGAACGTTTATGAGTGTCTTCTTTGGGTCTGTCGGGATAATAATAGATTGTAAAGCGCTTAGAGCCTGTACAGTACGGGGATAAGGGCTATATAAATACTCTCTATTATTATTGTTATTATTACTGACTGAGCTTGATGTCTAAATTTAATAACATGACAAAAGTAGAGGACATAACCCATACAAAACATTATTGAGAGAAATGACTGATTATTGGCAGAAACGAGTTAGATTTAAAAACAGTGAAATACATGTAGGACACGTTCATCTAGGAGGCAGCACACACGGCTGTACAAGCCAGTTCTGAACGAACTTTAAGTTGGACACATTAGGGAAATTTCCCGCCCGCCATATCAAATTTTGAAAATGTCGCGCTCTACGAGGTGGTCATCATTCCGTGATATCATATTTCCGGCCCGTTACTCTAAGATTGCATCTGAAGTGAGAACTATCTTATGAGCACCAGTGTAGTCTTATATTTTTCCGTTTCTCTCATGCAATTTTGGTGGTGTATATTACTTGTGTTACCAGAAGTATTTCGAAACGCCATGCAATTTCTCACCAGCTTATACGACCTCAGTGACTGATCTATCAATATCTCCAAACTGTTATCAACAACATATCTAATTTTCGCTCTATTTTGATGACTGTGATCAGATCTAATCGAGTGAAAATTGTTTATCCACCCCTGAAATAGAAAACGAGCTGTAACAATTTATCCTTTCCCACTGCATTTGCTCATTATGCCTGGCGCATTCACGTGGATTGTAATGTGAAATAGCAGGATTAGAGAGGCTGGACTTACTCTATGATGTGGTCCTATCTGCAACACTGTCTATAATATACACACACCCTAGTCGTGTGACATCAGAAACGCCATAGGAAATCATTGCAACAGCTTTTTTTTGATAGATAAAGTTTACAGACACTTCATAGCCAAGTTAGAACAAGATATGTGAGCACACACAGAACAGAGGTATTCTAGAGAAAGTATTCCCTACTACTTGTCAGTGAAGCATTGAATGTGCAGACATCTCTCAAAACAGTTGAGGAAACGTTTTCTCTCCAGGCGTTCATCCCAAACATCACATTCTAGAAAACCATTGTATTCCTCTCATAGAACAACATACATCTGGGCTGAGTTTACTGGATGAACATGTCAGAGAAATCATACACTCCACATTTTAACATTAGAGAAGAGAACGGATGCAATGAAACCGAAAAGTGAAATAGCCAACCTCTTCCAATCCCCCGCGGGAACCCAGGGTTTATAAGTAGGTTCTCTGTTCCCACCTGCAGGCAGTATAAGCCCACCATCGGTGGGGGGGGGGGGTCTCCCGTGGAGTGCCATCCTCGATATTCCATGGGACACATCTCTTCTCTCTATCTCTCTCTCTCCTTGCTCCTGTCTTCTGTCCTGCTTTCTTTCCTCTCTTCTTCTTGACGTGGAAACGTATCTTACCCTGCTTGGCACAATATAGCCTTAAACATGCTGATGTGTCGTTAAACCCCAGCACAACAACAGCCTCTTCCAAACCTCATCACAATAGTAGAACACAAAATTTCCGGAAAAACCCAAAGCGGTAATTCGTCAGGCGTTTTCCTACGTCATTAAATCATTAGCACTACTCATTACTACTATTATTTGGAGGGCATTTAGGTTCAATAAGCCACGAGTCTGTCACTCACAGGGAAGAGTTTTAGTCATACATTTCCTACCCACCACAACAGGGTTAGGCCAAGAAGTGAGGCAACTTTACGGCCGTGGCAAGACCAAGGTCATGGGTCGATGGAATTTTCCGAAATATTCGTGATTTCTATTGCAATCTCTAATGCCACCATAGCGGTCTCCTCCAAAATGGTGAACCATAAAGGGATTCTATTCATACGTAAGAAAACACTTAGAGAGGAACCGCTTTAGAGGCGCTTTAATAGAAGAGAGGGTCTTGAACATTCATCCTTTATGCGGCCATCAATTTGCTCAAGCTCGCTTTGGCAGCGACGATTACAAACATAGACCGATGTAGAGAGAGAACGGAGTTACATGGGATAGGATGACAACGAATGGCACATGGTTTCCCCCATGTCAGGGACTGGATGCAGGACTGGTAATTTCGAGACCTCATCAATGTAGTAACAATATGAGGATCTAAACTGCTGGCATAAAGGCGGTATTCGTTCTATTACGTCTTTCAGCCACCTGGAGGCGGTTATCACGTTATATATATATGGGTGTCACTCAAATGTTAGCGCAAACCTTTTTGTCTTTCTGGTTTTTCTAGGGTATTCGCGTTCATTTTTTTAAAATGTGGGTTATATACATCAGACGATAATCATTCGAGATCCACCTTTGGCATAGGTATCATTAAAAAAAAAGAAGAAGGATAAGAAGAAGAAATTAAAAAGATAATGTGTATGAATAACTGTTTATTCTCGGACGACAAGAGTGGTGCATCGGTATGTTTTCTCCTGAGTTTGACCGACAAGGACCTGGCGGCCATATTATATAAGCATACATAAACCTGCCATGACCCTTAAGTCACTCTACGGAAGTCTTTTAACTGATATCGGTGAGGGAGACAAACATAGGAGAAATGTGAAGAAAGCCTCTCCCCTCCCCCCCCCCCCCCCACACACACACACAAAGAAAGGGATAATAAGACAGATAAGCCATGGAAGGAAGTTTAGTATGTGTGAAAGGACATGTTCTGAGGTTGAAATGAAGAATTCCTTGGCCATTTTTCTCATGAAAAAATAACTTTAAAGGCGTTTTTTTTTTTTTTCAAAATTAGGTTCTTTTTTGGCACAAATACACGTGTCTGTTTCCGGAGCAGTTGCCATGACATTTGGCATGATACAAAGCAAAACAATATAAAAGTGGCCAGAAGCGATTTCCGATAACATTTCACATTAAAAAAAAAATAATAATAAATTTGAAGTTTGGGGAGGTCCAAATTTTCGGATATTCCATGATTTTCTTCTACACTGATTTAGAATATCTGAGAAAAGGAAAAAAAAAAAAGCAAGCAAATTATCATATATAACTCCTGATCATTTTTAGATATTGGCTTTAAAGTATGTATACAAATTTCAAGCAGACGAGTTGAAAAATGTGGAATTCTATTTATAGTAAATTTACCCAATATCAAGTAGCAAAATTCAAAATGGCGGTCGTTGCCATGGCAACCGTTTCTATTGTTCACCTCTAAATTAACCATGCCAAATTAGATGATAATGGTTAAAATCATCTCTCCCCTGCAGTTTCTAAAATGACTTGTAGGATCCCCCCCCCCTTTCCCCCTTATTAAAGCGACTATGAATAAAACTACTCCTTTTCCTCCTCCCTCCCCCCTCTAAATGATATACACATGCACACATGCATATCTACACATCCTCTAACACATAAAGGCAGGCAGCATAAAATATTGATCCATTTCCTTCTTCCTAACTTGTCGACATGGGCCCTTGTCCAGGCATCTACGTGTGCGAGTGTGGCCTTCTCTTTTCGTCGCTCATCGCCTTGAACTGCGCAGTTAATTTGCAATCATAAACTAATAAATTAACCCATTAACGGGTCTTTAGTTTATACCAATGGTAGACCATTCATTGCTGGTCAAAAATTGGTCCGAAGTGGTTGAAAGACACGTCTAATCAATAGGACGATATTTAATCTCTGTAAGTTATCCTTTAAAACTTTCAAATTCGAGCAGAACAAGGGTGACATCTCGCGAGCTCAAGTTTTTGTTGCACTGTCTCCACTATTGGGCTGTCTGGAGAGATATATATATATGTCATGTGAAAGAGGGAAATTAAATCTACCATATAATGTAATTATTTCACTGATCACTTGCCCAAACAGGTAGATTTTGAAAATCATTTTGTCCTATCTCCTATGTACAAAAACAGTTGCTAAACATAAGACATCAATTTTCTCAACTTGTTAGAAATGGAGATAGAGCAGCAGAGAACTGAGCTCACGATCAGTCTTAAGTGTTCCATAAACCGTTTTAGAGAAGGTACCAGTGTGAACCTTGAGGACTATTGCATGTTCCCTTAAGACACCGTTTTATGACTATCTTTCACTATACAAATCACATTACACCGTTGATTCCAATCGTAAATGGCTTTATATCTAATTTCTAGACAATGATCTGTTGTAGGTGCATTTTCGGCTGTAATCAAAAGCTTTCTAAAAACAAGTGTATGTACAATGGTGTAGTAAATCTTAATTACTGCTCTAATTGATAGTTAAATCCAGGGGTGTCAAACTCAATCCCACAGGAGGCCAAAACTCAAATCACTCTGAGGGATGCGAACCGAACTGGATAAACAGTCATTAAGTGATGGAAAATAAACCTTCCATAAACAATAATTTTGTATGAATTACAACAGAAAATAGTTAAAATAATAACAAGTCAAGGCATATCAATTTTCGCTCCTATGCCAATTTGTCAGAGCTGGATGTTTGGCATCTTCCCTTGGCAACGAGTTCGTTTATATTTGGAGTAGGGTTCTGTGTTTCGAAGATTCTCAAGATGAACTGCAGGTCTTCATCAATCTCCAGCGGTGTTTTATTAATCTTCATTATACAGAACAACTGCTCATACAGATATGCGCTATCAAACATGCTCAAGGTTCGACCTACATGTAGTCGGAGCTGCGACATCACTTCAGAAATGAAATGAGTGAATTGTGCGGGCCCCAAATTGTCGTACTTTGCTTTTAGTGCCCCATTACACTATGAAAGCTATGAGAGTTCCGTATATGTTTGTTTGTTTGTTTGTTTGTGTTGGGGTTTAAAAGCACATCAGCACGATCAGGGCTATACTGTGCCAAACACCGTGAGATACGTTTACACGTCAAGAAGAAGAGAGGAAAGAGAGCGGGACAGAAGACAGGAGTAAGGAGAGACAGAAGAGATGTCACCCCTGGAACGTCGAGGATGACATACATGGGAGACATCCCACTGATAGCGGGCTTTCACCACCTGCAGGTGGGAGCAGAGAACAATATACCCCTGATCCTGCTGACGTGTCGTTAAAGCCCAACATAAACAAACAAACAAGCAAACAAACAATCGCCGAGCCAACCTTTCAGTCCAGTCAAATTGCATTCTTTTCCTAGGTAATCACCTAATCACCCATTTTATTTCTTTTTCACTCTGCCGACTTTTAATCAAACCTCTTGTTTCTAACAAAGAAAGTCATTAACTGAAGGTATGTGGCTCATTTATTTCTGCTTTCTGCGCAGTACATTGGTGACACTGCAACTGCGTGCTCATCTTTGAAACAATTCATATATGACAACGTGGACTATCCTAAGCACTTAACTCAGACGACGCTCTACGGGCAAGTTTTCCGACAAGTGACAGAGCGAACCAGTTGATCTCTAAGTCCTATCTTATTGTGCCATCGGTTAGAAGTCTAAGGTAACTAACTAGCTCTGTTTAATCACGTTTAATCTCTAGGTCCTTATTCTTAATATTTTGAAAGTTTTCCAGATGAGTACAGACTTAGGGGTAAAGCACAATAATGCAACATTTTTTATAAAGGCCTTCAGTGAGATGTCTATGCATTTTAGAAGTAGTATTACCGTAACTATCAAACGAAAAGGTGGACATTATTACTTTTGAATAACTTTGGCTCCTTGAAATAAAAAAAAGTTTGCAATAATCAGTTATAGGCCAGCATGTCATCACCCAGTCCTTGAAAACTCCCCCAGAAGTAAATGAGTCGTTAGCAAACAGAGGATATATATATATATTAAGCTTTAAAATCTGAAATGAAATTCAAGAAACGAATTAAAAGAAACCAAAAATTGGGGATAGGAACTTTATAATTTTTTTTTCCCAGTGCAATGTGACAAATTAAGTGTTGCTATGTATGTTGTTATGTATGTTGATTGTATCACTAGCTTTCTTTTTATCTAGTGTGTAAATAATTTGTCGTGATTGTAATTCATATTGAAATGTGACCAAAACAATTTAACGATAGCTATTAAAGCTATTGGAAACTGAAAGGCGTAAAAAGCCGCCAACAAACCATGTCTGGTATATGTTATGTCATGTTGTGAAAACAACACTTGTCCAATAATCATACTACTGGTCATAAGGTATTAATGAAAATTTATGGCCATGAAAGCTATAAGAGTTTAATACTGTCTGTAACGAATCATAATAGGGCATGCGGAGTATACGATAATGTGTTGTGAGCGATGTTCAGTTGATCGTAATTGTGTGCTGGGCCCATGGAAGTGTGTGGTGCGCAACGAAGGTCGCGGTTAGCACCGTGGAGCTTCGGGAAAGCTCTACACGAGTCTAGTCAGATCTCGTGTGTATGAGATATATCACGTGTGCCGGCGCCAGCACATTCGACACAGTTCGAGTAGCTCGGGTTGGGCTAGTATATATATGAGGACTTGGCCGGAGAGCGAGAAGAGAGGACAAGTGTGTTGCGGGGAGGACAAGTGTACTGTAGAGAGGACAAGTCTACTGTAGTGAGAGAAGTGGAATGCAGTGAGAGCTGTGTGCATCGGAGCTAGACAGCTTCCCTGAAGTTTGTATTGATATCAAGCATCTGTAATAAATTTTGCATCATTTCGACGTGAGGATTCCTGTTGTTATTTCTCCATCATTGTGTGTGTCTCATCCGCATTCACCACCTGATCGCCACTTACATCGTCACGACAAACACCCTTCAACATCCAGAAAGTTCGTGACACTGTCCTTGTTACTACTCATGTGAATTACGTATTCACAGAGATCATCACTGAGGCTGTACTGATAAAGGATTGCAAGATTCTTATTCAAAATGTCTTTGAAATAATTCTTATATTGCCCAATGTACATTTATAAAGCTAGGTTTTGATGGCAGTTCTGAACTTTGTTTTGTCTCCCAAGAATCATTTATTGATTGGATTTTTTAAAAATGATATTTCAAAATCAAAAGACATTTCGCTATTCAGCTGTTTGAAGTTTCTATTGTGAATCACATTGACTTATTACTTTGCTATGGCACATGTCGATGTATTGGTGGGACTTGAATTGATGTTCATTTTGATGTTTGTTTCACGCTTTTTGCTCATTTATTGATGTTTTATATATATATATGTTATTTTTTTTTTCAAATAACGGAAAATATCATTTGTCCTTACGCATGTAGTATGCAAAGACAGTGAACGATATTATCAGATTGATAAGGATTTGATCGTCTAACAGGCAACCGCCTTGTATGCTTCCCTGGAAGCTGAGAGAATGTTTATGAGTGTCTTCTTTGGGTCTGTCGGGGTAATAATAGACTGTAAAGCGCTTACAGCCTGTACTTACGGGGATAAACGCTATATAAATGCTCTCTATTATTATTATTATTATTATTATTATTCATTCCTGTCCAAAAAGAGATGAGACTAAAAGCAATGGAGTGACCACTGACATCAACAGCTGGGCTTCCATTCTGTTTTGTCACTGGTCAATAGGATTGCCATATTCTGTAGGACAATGTGGCACTGATTGTTTACTTTGACACATCCAGTCTGGGGGAAAAAGGATAAGAACATAGAAGAAAAATAGCTCAACAAAGTGGAGCTAGGGATGTAGAGGGGCAGCCCATGAGAGACAACATTCAGGTGGCTGGTTGGTCTGTGTCCCATCTTGCATGGAGTAATCATGTAGTTTATTTTGGGAGAAATCAGGGAGGGCACGTGTTTAACCCTATACGCCATGTGGTGAAGCCATGTTCCAGTTTCCATGACCATATGCTATCATATGTAGGAAATGACAATTTATGCTTCAATGAGATATGAAGACAGTGCTTTACAACTGCACTGTAATGTAAATTATATGGGAAGGCATTCAAACATATAGAGAAGTTAGTGAATCTTTCATCCCATTGGCCATTTGACACTTCTAGGGTTAATATCAAAAGAGCAATAGAGATACGCTGGAGGGTGGCCAGTTTTCGTCACTGGTTTCTCCAACCTTCGAGCAATGGTCGGCAATCTGATGATTCTTTGAAATTGGCCTATGATTTTGCTACCTGTTTGTCTGTCCATCTGTCTGTCCATCTGCTTGTCTGTCAATTAGGAACTTCAACATATCTGGATCCTTAGGCAGAAATTCATTACAATAACAGCTGCAACAACAACCAACCTAGAATAACAAAATAATCCATCTATTATTCCTCTAGGATTTCACCATGACACAGTTCCTGAGAGCACCAGCAACCTTGACCATGTTGTTCCTGATATGCATGGCTTCATTCCAGATCGCACCAAGTGCAGGCAAGGTTGATCTATGTTGTTCCTCGCTCGAGAGTCCTACTGCTCGCTACACTTAACGAATAATATAGTGAAATCATCATGTCAGTTTGGGGATTTCCAAGACCTAAGGAAAGAAACTCTACAAGATGGTCAGTTTCAGTGATAACTTGTGGGATGCTCGCTGGGCAGTAAGGGGGAAAAAAAAGTAAAGACTAAGGCTAAACGTGGAGCAGTTTGGGACAAATGGGATGCAATCGCAGTACAAACATTTGGGGTAGTCAGAAGTTATTGTGAATGATGAAGGTAAAGCTGGTGATAAAAACGGCGGATAGTGATGATGGTAAGGATGCCCAGTGGTAGTCAGTTAGATCATGATAAGCGACTCAATTTAGCGCCCCCCCCCCCCAAAAAAAAAAATAAATAAAAAAAAATAAAAAAAATTAGAAAATATTTAACGTAAATTATCACTAGCTCAATGCTATTTAATCTTGAAATGTGTGTGCTTGTAAGTTTGTTTTCCAATTATTGACATTAAAACTAGACTCAGCAATTGGCTGGACTGATGGACGTCACATTAAACTTCTCGGTCTTTACAAAAGGTATAACACAAGCACTGTAAAAAAGAGAGAAATCACTTTTTCTCTTGCTATTTGAAACTTGAGAAACGGAAAACTCTTTAAAAAAAAAAAAAAAGAAAAAAAAAAAAACCCTCACCATAATGATAAACCTTTTCGCCCTCATTAGATCCCATAATATTTTCATATATTTTTTTTTTTACATCACATTTCCATTAAACTAGAGAAAAAGTGTTTTTTCCCCCGTCTTTACAGTGCTTGTATTATACCTATGGTACTTGGCAAAGGGACATTACTGAGCTGACTGATAAAATGTTAATTGATTTCCATATATTGGACAATATAACAGGGGATAACTAGTTTTATACTGCCGTTAGGATCTGAATTGTTACTACTTACTGCACACAAGTAAATATCGTTTTGAAAACCCCTGGTGCTCTTGTATATTTTACTGCTATTTTACGATTAATAGAGTCCACGGAGAAAAATAAATGTACGCACACCTTAGGAAAACAACAAACAAACAAACAAACAAACAAACAAACGAAAACGTACATTGAAATGGCTTTGTATATGCTCTAGTTGTTTCAACGCTAAGATATTGCACTGTAATGTACTGCTCTCTAAAAAGTTTTCATTTGCTTAAGTGGCTTAACATATATATAATCTATCTATCTATCTATCTATCTATCTATCTATCTATCTATCTATCTATCTATCTATCTATCTATCT